>JAKUCA010000690.1:0-10690 GCA_030567025.1 Geotrichum europaeum | reverse complement strand
GTAAAACCTAACCCGGGCTGCCTATGACTTGCGCAAACTTCCCTGAGTTGGGGCGTACATTCTATTACTATCACTCTCTTAAACCTCTATAACATTTAATTTGGCAGATGGGTCGCAAGTTGCATTTTGTTTGAAATCACCACTTGTTCTTTTTTTTTCAATCTTTGTAAAAGATCAGGTCGACAGTTTTTCAATCCTGGTTTTTTCCACCTAAAATTTATCTGTACCTAGTAAGGTTGGACAGAAAAATCCGATGCTAGGATTGACACCAGCATTTAAATGTATTTATCGGTAAATTTTACTATTATAAATCATGTAAAAAGTATTTTTTCCCCTCTAAATCTAGAATGGCAACTGCCTGGCGTCTGGTGTTTGTTTATTAAGCATTGATATGAATATATTATTTTTCATCACGATAAAGCGAAAATGGGTAGAATTAATCTACGAGAACTGTATACGAAAAAAAAAAGTTTTTTCAGAAGTGGATACAAAAAACAGAAATTAACAAATTGAATCGTGAATTTTAGCAAAAAAAAAACTTTAGGGGATGGTATAGTTGGGATTATCACTTTCTTCTAGGTATTTTCATAGCAAAAAGCTGTTACAAACAATTTTTGTTGGCCAATCAACATGAATTATTTGTTATAACAGAAATGTGATTACAGTGCAGGTAAGCGCAAATATTGCGGGAATATCTGAATTTTTTGACTGGTCAGGTAATATCGTCTATAAAAGCTTACAATAATCTTGATTTAATACCTTTTAAGGTAATAATCATTTAATTGAAAATTATAATCACTTTCAGTTTCTGAAAAATTTTTAGTTTATCCGGTGAAAAAATGTTTTCACAAACTTTTACGATAAATATGGCAATTACGAACCGAGATTATTATGCTGTTTTTTCAAGAAGTTTGCTAGTTATTATCTTGATAATCTTAAGTTTGCTTTTTTTTTAAAGTTTTTTGTTGGCAATTTCATGAAAGCAAAAGAAAAAGTAGTTATAACAGGAAGAGTCTTTTAAACATCGGATTAAAGCAGCTTTTAACAATTATCTTTTTGAACATATTTTGTTTCTTGAAATCCATTCACATTACGTAGCAAAAACCGGGGCAGTGGTAAGTACAGCTCAAAATATTCTTCAAGTAACTTAGCCTAGGTACCAATTAAAAAATCACATAGGGTACTTAAATATCACGACCATGATTTACTTTGCTTGATTTTTTTTTTTTGTTATATTTAAACAGCCATGATATGATCTAAACTGGTTATGCGAAACAGAATTTGAAATTCACACTTTTTTTCCATTAATTATACATTTGTTTCATTTATATAGCGTAAAATATACAGAAAGCTGCAAACATTAAAATCCACATGATCCAAATGCATACTCGCATGGCCAATACAACAGAATATATAAGATATATCAAACTCGAATAAAGTCGGCCACTTCTTTCAAGTATTTAATCAAAAAGCTTAATAGTCTTGGCCTTAAAAAAGTTTTTTTTTTAATTACACAAAATAAAATAGTGGGCTCATGTGGTTTTCAACCGCCGGACTAAAATCTTTGCATTTTATTTCCCCTTGTGCACTAGATTATATCTAGCATGCAGCGGTACAAAATTTTAACATTTTGACTTTTAAGCCAAGATATCAATTTACATCTTTAATGATCATTGCAACTGTCAGTCAATCAAAGCAATGATCTTAAAACTAGTAGGCCATAAGAATTATATACAACATTTCCATTTGAAATTTAAGCAATATGATAGAAAATGCTCATAAGTTCAGTTGAATGTGCTGGTGTTAAAGGAATTTTGCTTAGCAGGCCGTTAAAAAAGCTTTTGAAAAAACACCACTTGGACAAATAATCTTTTCATTAGCAAAACTGTATAGAAATTAAATTTTTTGTTATATTATAATAATTTTGCTTTCATTTCTACAATTATCTTTGAATGAAGCTAATTTCGGATCCCTTAGAATGGGGGGTGGCATTAAAGACTGAACTTTGTACCAATTTAGCGCTGTTCCTGGCGTTTACTTGCCAGAGTATTCATTTTTATCTGAGCTTTCACAGTATACCACTCATTGTATACTTAAGCCATTTAGGTAGTGGCTCAGCTTAAAAGTTTTAAAGTAAAATCTAATGTAATCAAAAGTATATATTCATGGTTCATCGGTGGCAATCTAGACATTCTTTTTTTACTTCCCTCAAGCGAGTTTGTCAAGCGTTTTTTTTTTTTCACAAGACTCGCGGCAAGCAAAATTTGTTTTTCCAAATTTCAGCGGCTATAGGTACAGATTCATCACAAAAGACTCTTAGAACTGAAGTATTGAAGCAATTTGAATTGAAAATTCAAGTACCAGCCAGCCAAGCAAAATAAAGTGTGATTTATTTTTAGAAGTCAAAAGATTCAAGTTGAAACTTAGTTTACTTTTATGATTATGATAGATTTTGTCCTTTCTAAAGGTACTCAGAGGAATGGAGTTAATTTTCAATTTTTTAAAAGTTACATTTAAGTCATGATTTGGTTTCCTATTGGTTTAGTGCATTTATTCACACAAATACCCTGAAAGTTGCAAAAATAGTTGAGTTCAAGTAAAGCAAATTATCAGATTGAGTGAAATATGATATGCTTTTAGGATATTTTGAATACCTAACTTTTTTTTAACAATTTGTGGTTGAACGACAACCTGATTTAATTAAATAGGCTATGCTTAGAAAATTTTCATTACTTCAAATTACTTTGAAACTTTGATTTATTTATTCAATTTTTTTCAGATTTCGGACATCAGGCTTCTTGGTTCCTAAATTTATTCTGATCCGTTAAACAACCTGCGCATCTAATTCAGTATACAGTTCACTTAAAACATGCCATGGCACTCTTAAGGCATTGGCTACGACACGGCAAAGAGCCGCATTGCTAAAGCTCATGACTTCAATAAAACATTGTAAAAAAAAAAGCTTTTACGCCTATTACGTAAAAAAATTATTTACAGTGTGCAAATTACTATCAGTAATATCACCGATGTTTCTAAATGATATGATTAATATAACCAGTTTGAGAAGAGCGTTTGATGTGTTGTGAACTTCCAAATTTATTTGTTTAGATCACCGAAAACGGCCTAAATCTAGCCAATTTGCTTAGCTTTTTTGTAGCTGGTGTTACTTGAAAGTATTTGTATGCAAAGGTCAACTTGCTAGTCATTCAACTTGGAGTTTGCCAAGTGAAAGTATGACTGAGTCAAGTAATATGCAATTTACACACTTCTTTTTTCTTGGTCTGCTTAAAACCAGCATGTGAAGAATTTTTATTAAGGGGTCTTGGGATCTAAGGGGTAATTTTGGTATTTTCAAATTTCAGCTTTTATAAAGGCAAACAATCAACAAGCACCTTCAAAGGCATATATAAAAAAATTTAATTATTTAACATTCATTTTTATGCTTTATGAACTTCGGGTACCAAGCTTCCTAAGTCCTGAAATTATTTTAAAATAATTACAGTGGTATTGAGCTCAGCTGATAATTTACAGCTTGTGTATCTCATTTGAGTCTAGAGCTGCCCAAACTTCTCAAACGTGAGTCAATGAACGCAGAGAATTCTTCTATGAAAAAAAAAGGCACCCCCTATCAACAGCACCAGAACATACATTAAACTTTGTTTATTCGTTGCTTTTATTTTCGATTTTTAACCAAAAATAAATAAATAAATAAAATCAACCCTACTCAAGAATTTCAAAACTTTTAACACCAGAGGTCTAAAAAAAAAATTTCAGTTTCTGTAAAGGTCAGCAAGTTCTTTATTTTTTGTAAATCTTTACACGGAAAAGCTAGAACAAGTTATGAATTATCTATGCTTGATTACGAACTACTCTGATTTCGGTAGCTTTGTAGAGTAACTTGAAAAAAGTCAGCGATTCCATGTGGCCTGGCCATTTGTAACTATCAAGCGTATACAAATGAAAACGGAGATTAAATACTGTCTCATATACGATGATTTCAAATTTTTTGTATTGAGTGGGATTTAGATTATCTATCCAAAAATAAACTTTTTTTTTTCATTCCACATTGACTTCATTATTGCAAATAAATACCCGTTGTTAATGCTGCTTTGCCAAATAGTCACTAAAATTCTCAAAAAAAATTGAAAACCAAAAAGGTATATTGATGGGTCGCAAAGTAAGCTAACCTGTGGTTCCGTTGAATATAACCCATAAATATTATATCAACCGGTGCCGTCTTACTGTCACTGTTATGTAACTTATTTCAACATTCAAAATTTTAAAGCTCGGCTATGTAATACTATTTTGAAAATGAGCAGCGGTATTTTTCAAACTTGTTGTTTTGTTAATGTAGTGGATTTACATCTGATGCTCAATAACAGCTTATTTCAGATATCTTCTTATGACCATATGCGGAAAGAAACCCCCTCTACTCGGAGCTTGGGGTAATGATAGCACAGCCTGTACCTGTGAACGCAAAAAAGTTTAAAGAGCTAGAATTTTAGTACCATAGATTCAACTTGCTTGAACGCTGATCGCAAGCTAGCCAGACAATTCTCAAGCCCCCGGTTAATCAATTATTTTAGAGACCCAGCTAATAGAACTTGACTTGAAGTGCGCTATGGGGCTAGGTTGCCGAGGCCCTTAAAAAAAAGTGCAATGCTAATAAATTTTGAAACTTGTGGTGCAAAGTTGAAGCTTGCCAGGCCAATTTTAACAAAAAAGAATTAATTGAAAAAATATCCTAGTTATACAGCTTGATAAAATGCTTATTTTAGAGCAGAGAAGTCTGTACATTAATTGGCAGTTTGGCATACGTTTTCCTAGCTCAGCATCGTACCGAATACATTTCAGTTTTTTTTTTTTTTTTCGGTTTTTTTTTTTAAAATTAGTTTATAGGGGTCCCTTATCCAATAAGGGGTTTTGCAATAAGTACATAATATAATTCTGGTTTTTCGTATTTTCTTTCCCACAAGTACAGGTGGGCTTGAAATAGCGTTAAGGCTTGGTAAATCCAGTGTAGATAATATTATGCTACAACACCTGAATGAACCAACCTTGATACTATCAAGATTTTTTTTTAATAAATAGGTCTTACTTAAAAGCTTGTATGATTATTTTAGTCATAATTTACTAGTAGTTGGGGGCTTAAACTTTTAAAATAATCGTGAAACATAGTACAACTCTGTACAAAGTCATTGACTACATTGTGAGAAATTTATTTTTTAGTAAAAAAAAAAATATTTTTGCAGTTTTAAAGCTATAAAAAAGGAAATCAATTATAAAAAATAAATAAAAAAAAAGTGGTGGCAAATAGGACTGTTAAAAAAATATATTGTAAACCATATAGCATTTTATGAATGTCAAATACAACTCATAAAGTTTTCAAGCTTGTTAACTAGTTCAGTTTACAAGTCTGCAACAAAAGAAAACCGCAGTAATTTATAGCACAGCTTATTCATACTGCAAACTAAGACTTTTGAGTGTTTAATTGGTATAAAGATTGTGAGCAAAGGTTTTGCCAAGTTGATAATTTAATTGATATCTAAGGTTTACTTAAACTGTAAAAATTTATTTATGCCAAGTTTAGAGACTCTAGCGCCCAAAGCAGCGATAAGTCCCTTGCCTTAAGCCTCATTGCACATAATCGTATATCCAAGTCTTTGGCCAATGAGGCTAAGGTAATTAGAGGCTTGCAATATGCAAAAAAACTTGTAAAAACGTCTACTATTTGATAGGAGTGTTTATGTTCATTGATCATTCTTGTCATTTTAGAAGCAAGTTATTCAAAATTTTTGAAACAAAATTTGACAGGTTTGTTGTACATAATTGTAATTGCAAGTATGGTCCCGTGATTTGTTCATAATTTTAAAATCCAAGTATCCCTAGTAAGGGGAAGAAGGCGAAGAAGTGAAAGAGAAAACTTTTCATTCCAGAGGAGGGGGTCTCCAGGAGGTCGTCTCAAAAAAGTCTGAAGCTTTTGGGAGTCACTTTTAACAGCAGGTTCTTGTTTGCGGAGCACGCTAAGAACGTGATTTCAAAAGCAAAAAAAGGCAGCCAGCGCAATAGGTAGGCTGGGAAATGTCTTAAGAGGCATCACAGGCTAGACAATGAGACAGCTCTATGTCTCGTGCGTAAGACCGGTTATGGAGTACGCGAGCCCGGTGTGGTACCAAAGCCCATGAAGACAAACTTAAAGCTGTTCAGAACTTAGCATTAAGAAGAGTTCTAGAAGCTTTCAAGTTAACTGCGGCATGCATCTTGCAGCGAGACACGGGAATCCCGCCTTTCGTTAATTTGGGGTACGCCAACTTGTAATACTCTCTAACGCACAAATGTTAAAAACGAGAACACTATATTTTTTGGCATGGAGTACTCACCAGTATATCAATGCCTTTTCCCTAAGAGCAAAGGAGCTTGGTAAGCACTTTGCTTTGAAAGCACTTAGGAGTGTTGATCCGAGGAACCCGATAATGAGGTTAGTTAGGCGGCAGCAACCGGCGACCGAGAGCGAGCAGTTAGGATTAATTTTTTATCAGACCCGTCAGATGCAGGGAGTTACTGAGAAAGTCTGGAAGGTCCCCAGAAGCAGGAGAACTCAGAAAGCAGCCAAGATCACTAGTGGTCTCAAACTGAACATTTATTAAAGCTGAGATAAGATCAGCCTGGAGATCGTGTGCTACAACGCTGAAACCAAAAGCAGCTTCTACAGAAATTACTCTAGATCTAGACTATATGGATACCCTGGCAATGATAGTCCTCTCCGAAAAGTCATGGCAAAAGCAAACCGTCACACGCTCATAGAGTGGCACAGTTGAGAAGTAGACACGGTGCCCTGGGACCTTACTTCAAAAGAGTGGGAGTTTCAGAAAGAAATCATAACTGCAAATGCGGTCAGTCTGAAACAATCGACCACCTCCTGAAAGACTGCACCCTTTGTGAGTCTGGGCGTAGTTACTTAAGAGAAACCTCCCCGGAACTTGATCTCAGTGCCCTCCTTGATAGCAAGAAGGGCATTGAGGCGGTGATCAAGTTTCTCAACTCACTACTACACCTACTAAACTGATGGTTAGCTCAACAGCATAGCTTGTCGAGATTTTACCAACCCGCCCTTGCACTGAGACATCAAAATGCAGTGGTGATCTTGGAGGATTTCCCTTGACGCACGGGCAGAGTTCGGGAAGAATTCGGTGCCATCGAATGTCGAAACCCCAAATACATGTTGGGACGACTGCTTGACCAGCCTCGCGAAGAAAAATGTTTTAGAATTGAATGTCTTCTTTTTATATTCTTGTTATTTTATTCAATTTTCTTTTATTTTATTGTAACTTTTAAATATTAAGGCAATAAACAGACTTATTATTGAAAATCCAAATACTTTAAAATGTTTAAAATCTAAATAGAGCAATATATTGATAAAAATATTATTTTTTACCAACAATTGATTAACATTTTGCTAACCTGAAAGTTTTGAATATTTAGAGGAATCTGATTAATCAAACTTATTAGTCCAACTGCCATTTTATTTCAACGTGCTTAATTATTCTGTTGATAAGTCCCAGCTTAGAGCAAGAATAGCCGGTTCTTGCCGCTAAGACCATTATTAAAAGTTTACATACTAATATTTCGTAAGTGACAATAGCTTGTTTTAAGGTGATTTTATAAGTTAAAGGAATTTTTTAGTGCTGGAATTTTTCCAAGGCGGTCCAAAAAATTTTTAATACCATTAGGTTAATAGATGTTATAAAATAATAAGGGGTTTGATCAAACTTTTGTAAATACTTGAAAAAATCAGCAATTTAGTAGTTTGCTATTGTTAAAATATAAGCTATATTGCTCTTCCATTGCTAATGAGATATTTGGAAGCTTGAAAGAAAAATTAACCGCCAGCTATTTACCAGATTTCTTACGAATTTATAATGAAAAAAAGGTTTTGTTGTTATTACGTGGACCGATGAGACTCAAAAGATTGTCCAAACCCACGTCTGGCTGGGAAAAAGGAGAGTTTTCAATTTTTAGCTACTTTTCTAAAAAGGCTTTTTGGCAAGTTGTTGTAGTTTCAAGTCCGTCTTGTGTAAATTGTAATAAGCCTACAACAAGAGTAAACTGCATCAAAGGATTTTTTTTTTTTAGCATGCTTGCAATTGATAGGATACTTTTGTAAGAAGTTTCACTTTTTCTTATTGGGTAAATCCAACTTTTCAGTACAGAATTTCTTGTAGCATCTAGTTTCGATACCTTGTCAACCATATATCAAAAAATCACACTTTTCAATAGATAATGTGCTTTATTTCATTCTTTTTACAAGAAAGCTGATAATATTTCAAAATTTACAACTGCTTTCTACTGTATCAAATTTTAAGCCCTGAGGCATATTTTTTTGGTTAGAGTACATAATATTTGATTCATTGGTCGCTTTACAAAAATGTGAATACTCAAAGTAAAATATAAACAATTTCAAAAATTACCGGTGCTTTTATATTATAAGTCAATCTTTTTTTAGAATAATATAGAGAAATTGGCTTTTTTTGTTTGTGTTTATCATGGTCAATAATAAAGTCGGATTGCATGATTTTTTATTTTGTTTTGTGCAAGCTATATGCAAAGTCTATACCAAAAAAGTTAAAACAGTAAAACAACAATATCACGTGATATATTTTATGGGTTCGATCCATGTCAGTTACATTTAATTATTTTGTTTTCTCTGGGCCAAAGGTTGGAAAGGGCTTGACATGAAATTTCTTAACTCTGTTTAATTTGATATTTTTGTCAAGAAATTGTGGGGTAAAAGAGCTCCGGTTACTAAAGGCCCCAAACCTCCGAAGCCAAAATTAAAAAAAAAAAAAAAATCAACGCCAGTTGTTCAACATGACCAATGGCTCCTTTTTTTCTTTAAAAAGTCGCAGTAAAAACAACAACAAAAGGCGGAGAAATTGACCATCGCAGCCTAAACAGGATCACCGACTGAGCGCCCGAATTCACTTTCTTCCCCCCCTCTTTCCTACCACTGGGTCGAGGCATAAAAAGGTACATAAAAGACCCTTAATTTCACTGTCCTTTTATCTTTTTTTTTTTTTTTAATACAATATCTGTCAGTTAAAATATCTAACAGGACCCGGGTCACTACCAACAAGGTAATTTGAAATTAAAAACAACAACCAAAAAACAAAATAAAAACATGATCAGACTCAGCACACAAATGGGCCGCCAGCGCGCCCGACTTTTCCAATTGAAGGGTCCCACGGTAGCTAAAAATGCTTTTAGTATTGCTAGGGAACTAAACACAAGATACGGCTTTATTGGACTTGGTCGCATGGGACTACCAATGGCCGCGAATCTTTACCGCAAGGGGGTGGCACCGAGCGGATCTCAACACAGCTTGACTGTACTAGATGTGTCACCAGAGCCTTACACCGAACTGCGTAACCAGCTCGAGGCTGACGGCAGCAGCACTCAAAAGGGCTCCGACCCATTCAAAATTGCCAATAGCATTGAAGAACTTGTCACCACGTCAGACTTTATTGTGACCATGCTGCCAGAACCAAAACATGTGGCCGACGTTTATGATAAGATTGTGGTGGCGCTAGAAAAACTGCCCAAAAATAGCCAGGACCGTATTTTTGTTGA
The DNA here is from genome assembly GCA_030567025.1 of Geotrichum europaeum. Classification (NCBI taxonomy): domain Eukaryota; kingdom Fungi; phylum Ascomycota; class Dipodascomycetes; order Dipodascales; family Dipodascaceae; genus Geotrichum; species Geotrichum europaeum. The sequence continues at coordinate 1,063 of JAKUCA010000690.1, read as the reverse complement.
TTGCTCGACAATTGACGTTGAGACAAGTTTGGATGTGGCCAAAAAACTGACGGGGTTGAGCAATGGCGTCAAGACCACGTTTGTCGACGCGCCCGTATCGGGCGGCACTGTGGGCGCGGCGAATGGAACTCTTACATTCATGACTGGCCTGCCACGTCCTGACGCCCCGGTTGCTACATCTTCGCCGGCTTCAGCCGTGCCCCTCGCTTCTCCCGCGGCAGTAGCTGAGATTGAGTCAACGCTAGCACACATGGGCGCACGGGTGGTTCCCTGCGGTGCACCCGGGTTGGGACTCGCGGCCAAGCTTGCCAACAACTACATTCTAGCGCTTAACAATGTGTCCACGGCTGAGGGGTTCCGGCTAGCGCATTCGTTGGGGCTTGACTCGCAGCTTTTTGCTGACATTGTTAACACCTCCACGGGCCGCTCGTGGTCAACGCAGATCAATAACCCGGTTCCGGGGGTTGTGCCCACAGCGCCGGCCTCGCGCGACTATGTGAATGGGTTTGGCCTCGCACTTATGAGAAAGGATCTGGGCCTGGCGCTGGCGGCGGCCAAGCAGGTGGCGCAACCGCTGCTTATTGGTGATGCCACTTACGCAGCGTACCAGCGGATAGAGCAAGAAGGGGGCGAGAATTACCGCGGCAAGGATATGTCTATAATTTATCAATACCTTGAGAAATAAGTAGCCATGAGTCAATTGATATTTTCAAGTTAACAAAAAAACAAAGAGGGTAATGTTCAGTGGGTAGGTGATGAACACAAGTACAAAAATGGGCAATCCTTTTTGGAATGTAAAGCGAATGGTGATCGGGTTTTGGATGAATTTGTATCTGACAAGTTGTACCATATGATTTTGATCTGAAATATAATAGAAAAACAGCCAAAAAAGAAAGACTAAAAATAGTATACAGGTTCTGTCACCAGAGTTGTCTGAAAAAAAAAAAAATTGAGCCAGGAACTTTTTTTTTTCTTTTGATAACATTTGGGCATTTTAAATAAGCTCATTTTATTTATTTATTTATTTATTTATTTATTTATTTATTTATTTATTTATTTATTT
>JAKUCA010000689.1:0-10697 GCA_030567025.1 Geotrichum europaeum | reverse complement strand
TGTCTTGTTTAGGAGGCAGAGAGTAAAAACAGGGCTTCAAGGTTATAGTGTTTTTATTTTTGTCTTGTTTAGGAGGCAGAGAGTAAAAACAGGGCTTCAAGGTTATAGTGTTTTTTTTTTTGTTGTTGTTGTTCAATTCACCAGCATTTAATTGTGATTACAATAGCCAACTAATCGGGCTCAGAACTTGTGATATAGATAAATAGTTGATTCTCGAAAAAAAAAAAAACGTTAAAATAATTAATTAAAGATATAGCTGCTAATCAATCTGGAGAATTCATGCACAAATCCAAAACTTTTTTATTCAATTTATTTTTTTTTTTTTTTTTGTCATGAACAAGTTTAAAAATAATAAATGAAAAAAAAATAATTTTTTAAAAAAAATAATTTCGTTTATCGCTTCCGCTTGATCCCGCGTTGCTCGTTATCAAGCGTGTCTGTGCATTGCACAAAAAACATGCGCGCATCACGGTCCGGTAGCGCGTTGGCAAGAGAATAGGTATTGCCGCGCGGCACCACAAATGAGCCGCCCTGGGCCACTGTGAATTCAACGTCACTAATAATCACGCGAACCGCACCCGTGGCAACAAAGAAAAAATAATGATTATGTTTGGATGATTTTTGCGGTTTGTCCGTGTGGGGGGCTAGGGCTAGCAGCCCCGCCGCAGCAAAGTGCGCCTCGGCGTCAAAGAGGCTGGCAACGCGATGCGCTCCGCCCTTTGCCGGCCGCAGCGGGTAGTCGCGGCCCCATGCGATGAGCTGGTCCCCGCGCTCATTACCTTCGGCGGGATATGGGAATACGGATGCCTCCAGAAATGACTTCTCGACAAGTGTACCTTGCTTCCGCAGATCCTGAAGAATCTTCTCATCGATATCATCATTATTTTCATCATTATTTCCGCGTTTCTTGGTTTTACTGGCTGCTGCATTTTTATTCTTTTTAATTGCTTTCTTTCGTGCCTCAGAAAGGGCCTGTCGTTTTGCTGCCTCCCTTTCTCGTGCTGCGGATTCGTCAACTTGGATAATCGTCTTAATCTTGGGCCGTTCAGCCGTAGAGTCGTCAAGACTATAAATGATGCGCTCGTTTTTCCAAAACTCAAGGGGCGCGACCTTGATGCGCTTTGACCGCCGCACGCCGGGCGTGTTCAGCTCCTCCGAACTTTGCCGGCTTGCAGGCTCTGGTACATTCGAAACCAATGGCGCATTTGACTTAGTTGCAATGGCTTTCCGTGGTGAGCCTCCAGCGGTGACTCTAGTCGCTGTTGATTTCTTAGTTACTTTGCCTTTACTGGTCTTGGGCAGGGGCAAAGGCGTCGCCGCAGCAGCTTTACGTCCGCCCGGTCGCTTCGTTTTAGATTTACTAGCAGCAGTAGTTTTCTTGGAAGCAGCCACACCCCGTTTCGTCACTGGTGATTCGCGCAGCTCAATCTCGACCTCGTCAAGTTCTTCGTCATCTCCCTCAGGAATCGGCTGTGTGGCTGGTGTTGGTGAACGAGCCGCATGCCCATTATCTTCCTCATCACTGTCGTGAAATGAAAACCCTTTGTTTTTGCCCCTATGGCGACCGTTCGTAGTACGGCGCGGCGTCACTTCCTCGTCGTCCTCACTAGGCTGCGGCATAGGGTCATCAAATACACGATCATTCTCCTCTTCTTCTACACCCTCGTCGTTAAAGTCAGCCTGGTCAGCCATGGAAACATCCTCATCCTCAACCTGCTGCTGCGCAGACGGGATCGGTGGCCGCGGTGGCGAGTAGTCTTCATCACCTTGATCAATATCCATAAACGAGTCGTCGTTCACGCCCGCATCTTCATCTTCGTCCACCTCTTGCAGTTGTGGCGGCGGTGATACAACACGAGCAGTCGAAGGTGCTATGCGTGTTTTAATTCGTGGTGTTACTGATGACGAGAGCCGCTGCGCCGGAGACCGCGTCGTAAACAGCCTCCGTCGCATACCACTTGCACTCGCACTGTTGCTTCCAAAGTGCCCCCGTGGCGGGGTCATACCTCTTGATATTTCCATGCTCTCTATTGTGTTACTCGTGTCACTGCGTCGCGTTGGTGTGGCAGCAGCAGCCGCCGCCATTGGCGCCCGGCGCGTTAAATTTGCGCTTAGAATCTTTGTCACACTACTCGTGATCTTGTCCCGTTCCTGTTGTGCCGCTTTTTCACGCTCGTCTGCGCTCGATTCTGAAAAATAGCCTTCCATGTCCTCCATCCCAAACTCGTCTCGTTCAAGGTTATTCCGGACCACCACTCCCGCGCGTCTAGGGGGGGGAAAAAAAAAAGAAGATATAATGTCAGTATACAGGCGCCTCCGGAGTTAGCCCCAAGAAGTTGAAATATACATACCGGCCTTTGAGACCCAATTGATTCACATCAAAATAATCGTTTCGTATCGAGGCTGTCCTTCGTGACATCTCTATAGGATTTCATAAAATATTCCAAAAAAAGTGCTGATTCAAAAGAGTGGACTGAGTTCGTGTCGTGCAAATATAAAGCTATAACAAACAAAAATTTTGCTAATTTCGGTTATATTAAAAAATAAATATCTCCGCTCAATAGATATAAATGTAAAATAGAATCTCCTCGTGGTAACTCAACGCGCGTATTATACCTTGAGAGTGCTTCTTTGCAAGTAGGTAGTGTCAAATAAAAAGCATTCAAGAGATCGTAAAGGTTGGGCCAAAAAAAAAAAAAAAAAAAAAAAAAAAAAATAAAGGGATCGAGAAAGGTGGGGCAAAAAAAAAAAAAAAAAAAAAAAAGACGACGCGTCGTGTGCTTTTTATGTAAGAAATTACATACACACGTCAATTTCTTACTGTAATATGTCTCAAATCTTAAGTTTCGTGTACATGGCCATATCAAACTATATGTAGCTTAAGACTCAGAATATAACTAAGAATAATATGAATTTATATATATTCATAACAGTCAATCGTTATATATCTCTATGTATTATATCTACAAAACTCCGCTAACCAAAAAGTAAGAGCCAAACTCCTGGAACTTCCATCGCTCTTCCACAAGTTTCTTGCGCACAGCATTTTTGATCTTGGGAATGTTGGCGGCCGAGTGCCTGCCGGCGCCCGTAATGATCTTGAGCGGTTTCGTGGCGCGCTTGAGAGTACTCATGGATCCACCAGCCTTACCCGTTTGTTGTACGTGGTGTGCCTCAATCTGCCACCACTGATATAGCTTTTCGATCACAACGGTGACTGCAAAATGAAGAGGCAAACCGTGCAAGTCTATGCAATGAGACTGAGTCTGTTTCTCAGCTATGTGTGCAAACTGAGAATCAAGTGCAGCATGCTTTTGCGCATTGAACTTGTGTGATTGCTCTGAGTAGTAGCCTGCGACCTGGCGATAGAGCGGGTTCGATTTGGACTTGGTAAACGCCGTCACGGCCTTTTCACGGTATGCGTTGCTCATTTTATTATTGATTTCGACCTCTTGTTGGGCTACCTTTTTACTCATTACAGGTGTGTTCCGTTCAGGTGGCATTGACATAGACGGCACTAACTGTGCATATGACACTGTTGGTGGGGGTACTTGGCTTGATGCTACGGTACTCCATTTGTTCGTTTGACTCAACGTTTCCATGTAGTTTATTACTTGCGTCATGGAAAACTCGTACTCCTCTAGTAGATTTGCTGCTTCTTTTTCGCTCAGCTTGTAAACTTTCTCGAGGTATTGAACGTTCTTTGTAAAATCGCTTGGCTGCTGTTTTGGCCCCCGTTTGCCCCTTAACTTTGGCCCACTAGGATTTTTCTTGTGCTTGGCCAGTTGCATGCGCTCCATGTGCTTTTCAAGCTGGTCTTCTTCACGTTGAAATCGCTCAGCAGCGTCTAGAGATAGTAGCTCCTCGGCAGCATTGTCGACAATGTACCTATTTTCAATAAAAACCGTCTTGACTTTATCTTTAGGCATCATGGGGTAAAGCCTATACAGCTTTGCCAAATCTGCTTTAGTAGATAAGTCTAAATTGTTTTCTTTAATGTGATCGTCAAAGTCGTCGCCCTCGAGCTCGTTTTCATCGTTGGTACAGTCCTCATGCTTGAACGAAAGTTTACCGTGATGAAACTCAATCAAACTGAAATCTTCTTCTGTGTCTGCTAGCGCGTTTTCGAGATCACGCGTTTCGTGCGATTTCCAATCTGGGGTCTCGAACTGCGCGTCGGCGCCCAGCACATCGAGAGTCTCTCTGATAGCGGCCTCGCTGCTGGCCTCGTGTGCTATGGCATGAATAAGACTAGAGTCAACACTGGGATAGTCTTGAATAAGCTTAGGTATTAACTTTTCAAAGTCCATGTGGGCAATGTTTGGCGTCTGTTGCAAGTGTTAGTAAGGGGAAGTGTCATTGCAGTCGCGATCGTCACATACGTGCAGTTTCTGTTGAGGCTTTAGCAATGTTACGAGACAACGAACGGGAAGCAGAAGTAAGAAGGAAAGTTCAAAGCGTGAGAAACAAAAAAAATCATGGACGAAGCAGTGGTTATATGTTTTCAGAAAGAAATTCTCTCTAAGAATAATGAAGTTGACAGAGAGGAAAGTCAACCTGAATGAAAATGAGATCAATGTGCAACAAAATGTTATAAGTTTTGAAATATAGTACTTGAACTTTAATGTTTTGTTTCATACTCTTTTTGCTAGCCCCTACCCTACTTTATGATTTCATCCTTTACCTTCCTTTCTCTTCTTTCCGATCTGTCCTATTGCCTGTGACCGTTTGAGCCTTTTTTTTATTTTCCCACCAAAAATTTCCCACTGCGAAATCAGCTTTATTACCTCCCACATCCCTCGAAACCCCTCGACTACGGTTCAGTTGCATAGGTATAAAGAGAACCCGAGATCTTCTTTTGTTTCTATTTTTTTTTTCTTCTTCTTCTTCTTCCTCTTTGTTACTATCACACTTCTGTCAGCATCATCTTTGTTTGACTCTTGTTTTGCTTTATTTCCTGGGACGCTTTTGGTTTTCTTTTTCCACACTTTTTTAATTTTTAATATTTCAACTTCATCCATCCATCATGTTTGACGCCGCCGCAAGTGCCCTGAGCCGAAGTTTCGAGGGCTACACTCTCAAGGACTACATTCGAATTGTTATCATTATCGGAGCTTACATGCTCTTCCGGCATCAGTACATGCAATGGAGAGGCCGTCGGTTCAACGAGAAACAGCAAGCGATTGACGACAAGCTCAAGGAAGAGGCCGAGGAGGAGGCTCTTAACGAAGCCAAGGAGAAGGAACTGGGCAGGAAACCCCCAGTCCCCAATGCCGCCAGCTCCTCGTCGGAATGGGGCTGGGGCAACACTGCGAAGACGAAGATGACCAAAAGACGCAAGTACTTGGAATCGTTGGCCCGTCGCCAGGCCGAAATGCAGGAGAACGACAGCGACGACGAGATCGCGGAGTTGCTTCACAACTAAGAGTGGTGACCCATTTTTAATGACATTGTTGTTATTCTTTCATATTTAATTTATATTATCATCTAATCATAGGGCTACGGCTCACCTTTCTTTAACATTGATTCTTGTTGGGGTGGCCGCTATTTCATTCCTTGGTATGTTAACGGGGGGTTGCATGTATATAACTTATTCCGGATTACATTTTTCACTGATCTGGAAATGCCGATTTATAAATTGTTATTTCCTAATCAGTTCTGCAAGATTCCTTTTTAAATAAAGCGATTTATGAACACTCAAAAAAAAAATATATATATATATATATATATATTTAGCAATGAAGTAAGCTACTTATGCCTCAATGGCAATATATTTAGAAATAATTCCGCTGAATAGTTTTGTTGTTATCTTCATTAGCAGGCTAGTGGTTAAAATCCTCCCAGTTCCGACCCTTGACATTTTTGAGCTCATCCATAGTCATGACCTTACCGTCGGTAAAGTAGCCCGCGTGGATCTTGGCATCAATTTCAACGCGTGAATCAGGGGGGATAAGTTCGTCGGGAATAGGCACGCGCTCAACAATTGGAATTCCCTGCTCAACAATGGCATCATGTTTCATATTGGACATTGAAAGCATCCGGTCAATCTTGGTGATGCCCAAGAAATGAAGAATGTCGGGCATGAGAAATTGGAATCGCATGTCCTTTACACCAGCAATGTTTTCAGTGCGCTTAAAGTATTCGGCCGCGGTGTCGCCACCACGCTTGCGGGCATTATAGACCAAATACTTGGTAACCTCACCAAGCGCTCTACCTTCCTTGCGGAAGTAGATTACAATTCCGCTGCCGCCGTTCTGGGCCTCCTTAACGGCCTCGGAAATACCGAAAATGAGATAGGGCCGGCAAGTACAAATATCAGAACCAAAAACGTCGGAGCCATTGCACTCATCATGTACACGCAGCGCCAGGCGCACGTTCTTGTCAGAAACCTTGGCTGGGTCACCAAAAATATAGGCAGTCAGGCCGCCGATTGGGGGCATAAAAACTTTGACGTCGCTGCGCGTGATAAGCTCGGGGTAAGCACCGCCAGTAACCTCAAAAAGAGCGCGGCGAAGCTCGCCCTCAGTAATGTTCATGCGCTCAGCGAGGCCAGGCAAGTACCAAACAGGCTCAACCGCGACCTTGGACACAGCCAAATCACCTTCCTCGTTCAGCACAATTTTGCCGTCAACCTTAAGCTTGCCCGAGCGCACCTCGCTGCGGATCTCAGCAAGTTGCATGTGCGCTTTGGTAATCGCAATAGTTGGTCTAATGTCAATACCAGCTTTAATGTAGTCCTCAAAGATCCATGGCGCAATGTGGCCAAAGGGATCCATGGCAACAATCTTCTTGGGGTCACTCCACTGCGGGTGGGGACCAATTTGGAAGGGCGGTTGCGCGTTGGTGAAGTCGGGTTGGTGATCAACGGGCAAATCATTTAACGCAACGGCAAGTGCCTGGTAGATGGAGTAAGATCCAGAGTGAGCACCAAGGGCATTGCGGTACTTGAGAGTCTTTGCGCTACGAGAGACAATGATTGGGCCACGCTTGGAGGGATCAGCCTCACCCCAATTGAGCGCAATTGGTTCAACGCCAACCTGGCCGGGATAAGTTGTGAGCGTGATTCTGTTGGGCCAAATGCCGCTCTTTTTGTTTAGAACGCTGATAGAGACATTGTCTTTTTCATCGTCGCTGCTGGAGCTGCTACTTTTAAGGCTGGCAAACTGCTTTTCTTCAGTAAGGGTAACTGGAACAATGGGGATTTTTTGCTTGACGCCGGGAAGCTTCAAGGTTGAATCATTTGTCTTCTCCTGGTCAGACAGGCGGGTCTCAAGGCCCACGAGAGTTTTGGCAATCCCGGCATTGGAAGAGTCAACACGTTGGGAAAGGTTTTGGTGGTCCTGTTGAAGGGTTTTCACAGCGTTCAAAATTTCTAGAAGAATAGGATCTTGGGTCGGGGCCGGCATGTTTGAGTGTGTAAATTTATAGATTATTGGAGAAGTTGATAATGATGATAATGATAATAAATCGATTCAGGGTGGCTATTCGACAGTTTATATATCTGTAGATTATTATTTTAAAAAAGAATGTTTTAATTACGGCCGTAGAAAAGCCCGTAGGCCTAGCTATTGCGGCCGAGGAATGCAAACTGCGATTTGACTATAGTCAAAGGGGACCGATGGCCAAGGAAGCCCAATTCCTGTGGAAGGTGTTAATTCCTTATCAGCTAAAAAAAATTGTCTTATCTATCACGTGACCAGATAAAAAGAAGCTTAACCCTAGACGGCGCGCGCATTAGGCACTCGCTTTGCAACTTTGCTCGCCGACGCTGCCGAGGGCGTCATTCCCCAGGGCGAGAAAAACAATCGAGATGTTATAAAAATGACAATTTAAAAAAAATAAATAAAAAATAAATAAAAAATAAGAATCCAAAGTTCCAAGCCTTTGACTCCACATATTATTGTTATTATGAACATCACTGCATTGGAGAATTGAACTTTAAGATGGTTTTGATGGCAACATGTACAACCAGATTTAAAATCATAATAAATCAAAATAAATCAATAAATTTTTTAAACTTTTGATACGTTCATTCATAAACTCATGCTTCTACAACTTGTCAATCACCATCGCGTGTTATTACGGCGGTGGACACTACGCAGATCTGACTTCTTGTACAGGTGCACGCCCAGGTTGGAAGCAGGCATTGCGCATTCCTTGTGGCCCACATAGTAAATAATTTGGTTTGGTTCAGTGTCCTGAGTACGACCCAAATGCAACAATCGCCCAATCTGCGGTAGGTCCTTACCTTGGCCCGCGAGACTCTGGAGGCAGCTTTTGCGCACAGATAGTCGTTTTGCGGCCGCTTCAAATATCTCTGTCTGCGACTGCTGGAACTTAGCCTCCTCATCATACATCCCACCAAAACTGGCGCTTGTGTTGGTGCTTGTGCAATCGGTGGAAATGCTGGTAACGTCTGTCATGCCATAATTGTTCTTCATATTCGCAAAACCGCGCCCGCCGGAGCCCATGCCATTGCCGCTATTATTAGAAATCAGGTCGGTGAAAATCTCCACATATGAACTCTCAACTCTTGAAGGGTCCTTGGGAATTTTATTAGATGCATTAAACATTGATTTGGAGCGGTCGGAAATGGAAAATTGTGTGCGTTTTAGTCCCGACTTTTGGATATCGCGGTCAAGTCGCGCCAGGCACGATTTGTTTATAGTCGACACTACTGCGGCGGCAAGAATGTAACAGTACACAATCTCGTTGTCGCTAAGCGGCACAATATCTCCGGCAAATAAATGCATGATAGCAAACGCCATATTGACCAGCAATCTGACGTTACCCTTGCTCAACAACAGCAGCTTGTTCCAGCTGTGGCTGCTTGACGAAATGTAGTCGTTAAGGTTTATCAGCTTGTCCATGATTCGGTACTCTGCATAAGTGCCCAGCAATGCAAGTGTGTCCGCCGTTGCAATTTCGACCTCCAATACAGCCTTCTCTTGTTTGAAAGACATGACAAAAATTTCTACGATTTTGTACCGGTAGTTTCGGAAATTTATAATGGGAGTTTCGTTAAGAGGGACCTGAGAGTTGTAGTTGAAGGTGGAGTGAAGCCATTCCAGTTCTCGGCTCGCTTTTACTGCATTGCAAAGACTCTGCATTAACACCGGGTTATTCATATTAGAGGTCTTTCAGGCTCAATGTGTATGACAATGTTATGGATCAGGTATGGTTGTTGCGTAAGATGATGCAATGAGCCCTTTTTTTCTATTTTCTTGTTTCGGGGCCGCCAGGATTCAGGAATAAGAGCAAGAGTAAGTAGAAGAAAAAAACTGAAAATAAAAAAGCAATCATCATCAAAGTGATATCGCTTTAATTTATATTAAAAAAAAATTATTATTTATTTCGTAATTTGAAATATTTTATTTTTATATTTTAGACTTTCGGTTGTTGTCCTGCAAGGTTACTTTAAGGCAAGCGAGAGACAAGTTTATGTTGACAACCGCGAAGTTTTTCTTCAGGCGTCTATTCACAAACGGAGACCAAAACTTTTGTAACAAATAGGCTGTTCCTATCAAAAAAGTGGAAATCTCAGACTGGTAGATTACGCAACCAATGCTGAGAAATTGAACAAATAATTAGGCTGTGGTATCAGCAGGTACAAGGCTGAGGAAGGAGAAATTTAAGGTCGGTATAAAGTCTCAAGAATCAAGATTGTTCACATCTGCATGGCGGTCGCATATATTCTGGCAACAAATCATAAATTGCTATAAATTGCCCGTGGTGCACTCTACCAGGATCTGGAAAACGAACAGCAATGTTTACGATGATTCAAAGATATTTCCAGAATTATAAAAAGGCTGGGTGATGCCTTTGAGCAAAACGTCGAAGACATTGTCCAGCCTGAGGCCTTCCCCGTTGACATTGTGAGCTCACAATTCTGCTTACACTATGCCTTTGAAAGCGAAAACCGCGTGCGCAAAGTGCTTTCTAACATTACCCGCGCATTAAAGCCTGGTGGCACTTTTATTGGTACAATCCCCAATAGTGATGTTATCAACAAGCATATCCGCAAGCTGGGGCCCACGGAGCTCAAGTGGGGTAACAGTATCTATAGTGTTGAGTTTGAAAACCCGCCGCCCCGCGACGGTATTTTTAACCCAATTTACGGTCACAAGTATCGATTCTTTCTTGAAGATGCAGTGGGAAATATCCCCGAGTACGTTGTCCCCTTTGATGCTTTTAAAAAATTGGCAGAAGAGGAGTTTGGGCTTGAACTCATTTACAAGAAATCATTTTTGCGCATGTTTGACGAGGAGCTGGAAAATAGAAATCGCTTCTTTTTGAGGAAGGCGGAGAATATGGGCATGTATAAAAATGATGGCACCTTGGGCATTGAGGGCGATGAGCGTGAGGCCTGTGGTTTTTACCTTGCTTTTGCTTTTATCAAAAGGTGAAAATAAAATGGGGACAATGGCTTTCTGGTTATATGTACTAAATATAATTGTAATGTCTACTTCATTACGCAGTTCTAAAATCAAGTATGTAGGTACTCTTGAACTTACGTCCTTATGTTTCAACGTTAACATGCTTTTCCCAGGACCAGAAGAAGTCAATTTCCGTAGGCAGTTTTTTATCAAGACCACATGCCTTAAGGTACGGGTATTTTTTGATTCGTTTGCTAAGAAACTTAACGAATTGGTTGATAGGGCAGGTAAGACCGGGTCCAGTCTGGCAAGCGGGGATTG
>JAKUCA010000688.1:0-10704 GCA_030567025.1 Geotrichum europaeum | reverse complement strand
TATTATTATTATTATTATTATTATTATTATTATTATTATTATTATTATTATTATTGTATTACTGAATTTTTACACATATCAACAATCAGACCGCGTGACAAATTTCAGGGTTTCTGCTTGACTATTGACCAGGTTAACAATGTATGCTCCGCCAAGCAGCCAGCAGTTCCAGCCGTAGCGGTACAGATAATGCTGCTTGAAGTTACGAAAAGATTAAACCTTGAAACGTAGATTTCCCAAAAAAAGAATTTTTTTTTCTTGATTGTGAAATCTGGTAACAGGCGAACTTAGACTATATCATCATAATATCATATCTACACTTTACGAGCAGCAGCCATGTCGCGTCAATGCTTAAAGGCCATTGCTTTGTGTATATACAGACAAACACATCGCCATCTTCTTAGTTCTGTTGTATACTTGTTTGGAGCGCTGAGAATGCAGGCTGCTGATCAGTTGAGAGTTTATATTCAATACATGAGATGTGGTGGTTGTTGGCTCTTTGCATCATCACTTGTAGCTTAACTGTTACTATTAATCAACAAGCTTAGCTGTTTGAATATAAAACTATGAAGGAGTTTTAGAAAAGCTTCTTGTTCTTTTACAACTCAAGACCGAGGTTCGAAGGACCTTTTAGACGTTTACAATGCTGTTTCTACTGTCATATCATGACAAGGTACCTGCTGTTTTGGGGCGGCTGGACAGTGGAGAATTTAGTTGCCCCAGCAACAGTCCATAGTCAATTCTTTTTTTTTTTTTTTTTTTCCTCCAAAGGTTTTTTTGTGCGCAGCCTTTTCTCAGCGTAAAATTGCTGCAATTGGTCAAAGTCGCCCTAGCCCTCATGCATGCAGAACCTGTCTAAACGAGCATAACGCCATGCAAAGAAGATAAAAAAGGTCACTGCCACATTGTCGTTGCGCTTGGAGGGCGGCTGAGTGGTTGGGTGATGGTCCATCGCCGTCACCACTGCGGCGCACAAGCTTGAGATTCTCTCGATTTGGGAGATGACAAATCCTTTGTGTTCTCTTTCATAGCTATATAACGCTGCTTCCTAATTAGGAAGTATATAAACATCAGGCATACAAGAAAACATGCGCTTGCGTAAGTAGCGGTTCGATTAATTCTTTAGCAAATAAAGTGAATGAAAAAAAGAAAAAAAAAATAAACAAACAAATACAGAAAAAAATAAATAATAAAAAAAAAATTTACTTGAAAAAAAAATTTAAAAAGTAGAAATATCAAAACAAAAATATTTCTTCTTCTTTTTTTTTTCCATTTTCTTGCAACAATTACATTTACACTAACAACCACGCTACTTTTTGTTAGCTAATTTCTAATTCCTATAGTCAATCTCTCTATCCAACCAAAAAAAAAATCATGTCAGTTTACATCGACCCCATTCTAAGAGGTATCCTCTTTTTATTCCTCATCATCACCCTCGGCCTTACTGGTTCGCTTATTGCGGGCTCCAACCAGGCCAATCCCCAGGTCAACTTTGGCCTCTTTGCTGCTGTGTTTGGCCTTGTTTTTGGCGTCTTTTATGGTATTGCGGCCGGGTTTATCAAGTTACTCGCTTTCCCCATTGCCATTGCTACTATTGACTTTCTCAATTTTGTCTTTACTTTTGCCGGCGCTACAGCAATTGCTGCTGCTATCAAGGCTCATTCGTGTAGTAATCAAGTTTACCTTGATAATAACAACATCACCCAGGGCTCGTCCGATCGATGCAGAAAGGCTCAGGCCTCGGTTGCTTTCCTATACTTTGCCTTCTTTCTTACCATTGGTCAGCTCGTGTTGAGTATCGGCAACATGCTCAAGTCGGGACCATTCACACTCCCCTTCACCAAGCGCGCTGGTCCTCCTAAAACTGGCGTCCCCTCCAATGCTGTCTAAGCAAATGGGATGAACGTGCAATTGAGCGTTTTTGTCCTTGCGCCATTTTGGCAATTGTTAATTCCAACTCTATAATGACGACCATACTGTTACTATTACTACCACCTAATCTTCACCACCACCACTTCTTCCCCTCCCCCCTCCTCCGTCTCCGCTTGAGAACCAGGGTGCCGCCAAGGCCCTCGACATGATACCTCAGCTTGGGCTCCAGCGACTGGTTTGATCTAATTCTTTTTTTTTTTTTTTTTTTTTTATTTATTTAATTTGTTTATTATGAACTTTATGTAATTTATTTAATACTACGCCCTCTCTCTATTTGTTTCCAACAAACTTTTTTTTTTTTTTTTTTCAACGTAACATTTTAGTTACAAAAAAAATATACACTTTTTTTTATTTATTTTTATTCTATTTTTTTATTTTTTTCAACAAAACCTTGATAGGTTACGCCAGAGAGGGTTTGTGCTACATCATGGACGCAGCATAGGCCAGCGCCCAGGACCTTGACATGCCGGGGTCGAGCCAGCGCGCATCGAATGCCTCGCCTTGGAAAAACGCCAGGCTTTCGGCCGGATTGCTCAATGCGCGGTTCATCATGAGGATTCCACGCCATCCATTCTGCAGCTCGTTGACCACCACTTGTAATTTTTGATCCCATTCCTCGGCCACAAATCGAGCGCTTCGGATAAATGAAGAGACTGAAGTCACGGGGATCATGTGAATGCCTTGAATGTATTCTGGGTTGGCACCAAAGTAAGTCGTATGATCGACTTTATTCTCAAACAAAATTCCCGACGTTTTGTTTGGCAAGAGTTTCCGGGGCACCACGGGGTTGTCGCTTGTGTAGAGCATGTAGGTGTTGAGGGAGCGCCGCATAACCGCAAGCATCAAGTTGCCACGCGCTTCCAATGCCCCGTCGCCCGCCACGCAACCCCAAAGCTTCATGCTGTAGGCAAAGTGCACATCTTCTGATGAGGACTCCTCATCCTTACCGTCATAGCTTACAAAGAGACCCTTGGCCCACGAGTGTCCCACATACCAGTCAAATGCCCGCCACATTGGGAAATACTTATCTGCCCCGCTTGGGTTCGCCACGTCGCGGACCAGAGAATTGACAAACGCCTTGTTGTCGCGCACCCAGGTTCCGCCGTCCAGGTCGCGGTCAAGCTTGCCAATAACTGCTGCCGCGTGGATAAAATACCCATAATGGAAATGGTGATCATTATAATATGCTGATCCAAAGTCCACCATGGGATTCTCGTGGCCCATCCCCGCTTTAGACACAAGCCCACGCCATGTGAGATCGTAACCAAGGGCACTTTGTTGTTGGTTTTCGGCAAACACACTAAATGCGGCCTTGAGGTTTGAGAGCCCCATGCGTGCAAGCTCGTCATCCTGTAGAATGTATTTGGCCACAAATACAATCTGGGCAAACTTATCCATCACTTTACCGGAAAAATACATTGAATCAAGATTGGTTTGTGTCAACATGTCTTGGTCGAGTTCCGCGCGGACGGTACGCGAAAGCAGGTCGCGCACCGCTGGCGTGAGCCCGCAGCCCATGCTGCTCCCGGGCAGTGCCTCCGAGTACGGCAGGAACCCAATGTCACTTGGCAAAATTTCCATCATTTCAAGCTGCTCCGAGGCGTAACCCGTGAGGGTCCCAAGCGATACTGATTCAAGCTTAAAACTTGTCACTTTGGCGCGCGTTTCCTCGGTGAGTGCCGCCACGTGATGCGGCGCTGCTAACACCATTGGCTCGCCCTCATTACTGACGCCCGCAACAGAATACTTGATCATGTACGTGCCGGAGCGGCCATTATCTGAGACCGAGCCCGTCAAATGTGCTCCTGTAACATACTGGCCCGCAGTCTTATCCAACGCGATTTCCAACGCGATTTCCGCATCATCCAAAACCGGTACTACTTGGATCACAAAGCCAACGCCGGGGTTGGCCGTGCTTGCCGTGACTGTATACACATCTTCCAGGGCGACGGTGACTCCAGCTGCAGTAACCGATGTCCCGCCAGTAGATGTAATCCGAATATACAGCCACCATTTTTTGCCGTTATATAACGTCAGTTCGTACTTGATCAAATCTGGTCGTGGTGAAATGAGCTCATTGACCTGCGTAAACCCCACCCCACTGGAGATGCGTGGGGTCAAGTCCGAGTACAATGCCGTTACCATTCCCATCCCTTGTACAAGTGGAAGCGTCATTCTACCTTGGTTCCTGCTAGTTTTTTCCGTGAGCGACGCTTGCAGGGAAAAATCAGTAGGATCCGAGGTTGAAAAGTTATAATTGCCACTATCAAACTGGGTGGCGCCAAGGATGATTGATGCAATACCATTGGGACTATAAACATAGCGGGCCGTGGTGGCCTGGGGGTCGGGCCCATAAACCCATTGCGAGCTCTCTGTGTAAGAGACGGCCACGCCATGATGGGGCTGGCCCTGGGGCCCCGTCCACCAAAGCGAGTACGGCAAGGTGAACACGGGGCCAGTGCGCGAGCCTAACAGCATATTGGTATAAAACTTATTAGTCGAGATGGGATTGCCACTATTACCATTGGCGGGTTTTAATGGGTGGGTGCGCGCTGAGAAGATCGTCGGCGGCGGGTTCAGGTCAATAGGTTGCGTGAATGGGTCTCCCCGGAATGCCAGAGTACTATCCATGCTGTCATCACGGATATCTAGTTCTTGCTTGATAACCATGCTGCTGTTGCTACTCCCACGATCAGAAGCCATATCGGTATAAGTAGCCACGGGCCTATGCACTGGGTAATTATGGTCAAGGCTCAAAGATTTTATCATATTGATGCTGTTGTTGTTGGTATTAACCAAATTATTTTCTAATCGTTTATGAAAATGATGATGACTTTGAGCTTTTGATAAATTTAACAAAACAAAACAAAACAAAAAAAAGTTTAGTACATTGGCTGATAACACTAGTTGTCCAGTTTGTAATATAAAAAAAAATAAAATATAAAAATAATAGAAAAATGTTGTCAACAACCGGGTCCGCGTTGGGAATAAACCTCGAGCTGTTGTGGTTTTGATTTGGGGGGTGGGCATGTTGCGATAATTAGCTGTCCAGGAAATAGTTGTCATTGTGGGGTTTTTTTTAATTGGTTAATCCTAAGCTTTTGCAAGGGGTTCTTTGCGTAATCGTGTTGTTCAGGTTATGATAAGTACTTTTGCGCAAGCAGAGCTTGTGAATATTCAAGGCTCACTTACAAGATTGATAAAAAAAAAAAAGGGTTCAATTAATAAAACTTATGGAGTATATTTCAATGCCTTTATATATTAAAAATTAGCTACATATTCTGATTGCTCGAACCAATCTTGCCGACAATTAAAACATTTTTTGCTGCTTCATTTGGAAGATGACAATGTGTCAAAAGACTCGGAGGTTTGCTCGATTGGGTTGTTTCTGTTTGTGTTTTGCACGGCGGTTTTAAGACAGCTCTTTTTTGTGGAGTCTCGATTTGAAACAGGCCCGACAACCAAACCAGTAGCCATGCCCAAAACCGCGTCAGCCAATTTCCATCACTAGAATTATCCAATATTTCATCGTCATCAGAATTTTTATCAAGAGCAAGTTTCACCGCCGGCTCGTTTGAAACGGATACTGACTGCTCATCTGAAACCGACGACTCCAGCAACATTACTGTGCTGTCCAAAAACGGGTGCGGCTCGAGCCTAAACTTTTCCACTTTTGTGGGAGTGAAAACGTCGGATAATCTAGATTCCCCCGAATCATCTTTTTCCCCATTCATGTCCTCAGAAGTCAAATCTGACGGTTGTGAGTTTTCAATAGACTGCTGAAGGTCAATGACAGACTTGTGCAACTGGGAAGACTGTTTAACCGTTTCCTTGAAAAAATAGGGGTCAATTGTATTGGAAGCCAAGGGCTCTGATACCGTCAGCAAATGATTAGTGTTGCCGTCAATATCGGTTGCTGAGGGCCGGCCATCTTGCGCAAGCTGCCAGACATCATCAACGACAAATTTGTACATGTACGTGGCATCACAATTGAGATTTGAAACTTGGACAGTATAAAAGGTACCAATAGCCGCATCCATAGGTATTTTCTTCCAATTTGAAAACTCTCCGGCAACCTCAACTGAGGTATGGAAGGCACCGTCATTGAAAGTGATGGCAACAGCGTCAGTCAAATCCATGATGTTTTATACAGAATGAAGCAACTTTTAAGGACAGTATGAAAAAATAGAAAAAAAGAAGAATAGATAAGATAATATATATTGGTCAATTTATAAAAAAAAAAGTGGGTTTTTATTATTAATTTATTTTCATTACATTGATGGTGTTGTTACTGTGTATTCCAAGTGCCCCAAATTATGACTTCTAATTTACAATGTGGCACAAGCACAGCATTACCACAAGACCCGGCCGTCTGATCTATCTACAAACCATGAATGGCAGTTCTTCTAGACAACATTTATTTCTTGTCGGGCTGCTCAGAATCCCAGTTCAGGTTGAGTCTGCCCTCGGGGACAATGTAGTTCTCAATCTTCTCAATGACGTCGGCAGCCGAGGTGGCCTCCACAATAATTTTTCTGTTGTCACTTGAAATGAACCCCGACTTGACAGCATGATTGATCCAGTTTGTCAAGCCGTCGTAAAAGCCGTCCACGTTAAAAATGATAATGGGCAGGCTATGAATGCCCAGCTGATTCCAGGTAATGACCTCAAACAGCTCTTCGACGGTGCCGTATCCACCAGGCAGCGCAACAAAAGCAGAGGATGACTGGGCCATAAGTCTCTTGCGCGTGTGCATATCCTCAACAATGACAGTTTCGCCAAAAAGTTCTGAGTCGGGAGTCTTACACTCCTGCTCGCGCTCAATGAGAGCTCTAGGGATAATACCTTTTACTTCACCGCCATTTTCTTTTGTTGATCTCGCGACGGTGCCCATAATTCTAAGTAAAAAAGAGGTGTTAGTGATACTACAAATAAAAATTCATTTCAAATGACAGGTTTAAAAAAACTTACCCCGTGGTTCCGCCGCCGTAGACGAGACCCCAGTTTTTGTTGGCAAGTTCCTTGCCGAGATCAGCAGCAGCGGCAGTAAAGGATTGCTTGTTTCCGGAGCCAGATCCGCAAAAGACACAGATGGATCTTTCAATAGTCATAATGATGGATTAAAAAATAGAGGTTAAAGGTAGATGTAAATGAACAAAAATAAAGAAAAAGATATAAAGAAAAAGAAACAATGTAAAAATGAAAGAGAGGAGAAGAAGAAGAGAATAAATAAATATGATGTGAAGGACTCTTATCACTTACATCGAAGGACATGGTGCCCAACCACACACGTGATGCTCCAAATAAACTCCGATGGAAAGGGAGAAAATCTTCCGACGGCTGGCGATCGTCGAGATAAGAAGAGCTTCAAGGGGCGACCGAGACAAACAAAGATGGCCTGTAATTAGTGATTAGATCTCGAGGGTTTTCCTTTCATTAAATATCATGGTCAAACAAGTTATTATTGCACAGTTAATTTTTGATTAATTTTATCAAGGTTCTCAAACTGAGAGACCTTTTTAAAGACATGGGACTTCTAACTTCCATTTAAACATTTAATACTTTGTACTTACACTTAAATTACGTGAGCCCATTAACCAGTTTTCTCAGG
Source organism: Geotrichum europaeum (assembly GCA_030567025.1). Classification (NCBI taxonomy): domain Eukaryota; kingdom Fungi; phylum Ascomycota; class Dipodascomycetes; order Dipodascales; family Dipodascaceae; genus Geotrichum; species Geotrichum europaeum. Next base: position 3,161 of record JAKUCA010000688.1, on the reverse strand, counting down.
TCATCACTGACAGGGGGCCCCATTTCTAATTATCCTAGCAGCCAAAGAGTCTATTGTCTTTTTTTTTTTTTTTCAACCAGCGTCCAGAAGACAGTTAACTCTCATGCCCAACGCCGACGTACAAGCTCAGGACGAGGCCCCGTCCTTATTTTCGCGGTTCAAGTATCTTATTTTGGCTTGGGTTGCAATCAACATTGCCAGTAAGTTCCACACAAAATCATCTACCCACACCTTTTATCTTTTTGCCTGGCGTCATGACTAACACCCTGACCTTCAGCCCAGTTCTTTGCAAAGCCAGCAAACAATGACATTGACGTTGAGTTTGACAATAACACCAATGTGACGAATGGTGTGGACAATAGTTCCATGCAGTTTTACAAGCCCATCTGGGTTGGCAATACTTCTCTCGATCTCCACGTTTACGTGAGCGACGACGCTGATCCTGCTTCCACTGCTGATGCTGAACCTATTCTTACTGACCTGGACATCACATTTGACAGCAACTTTGATGATACTGTGCGTTTTGATGTGCCGATTGATGGTGCAGATTTTGTTGCCGCGAACAAGTCCCTCTACGCGCACATGTTTTTTAGCAAAGCTGGCAAGCCTTGGAGACCGACTGATGAAGGTTATGATCCCCTTCAGGCTTATGTTGCTAGCCGTCCGCTCACTAAATACATTGGCCCTCCTAAAAAGGTTGTCAAGAAGCATCTTCTTGGTGGCCCGGAGGATGAAGCCCCTGAGCCTGAGGAGAACGAGGAGGTTATCGAGTATGACCAACCTGTGCCTTACTATCATCCCAATGTTACTGTAGGTCTTGTCCAACTGCTTTCGCCTTTTAAAATTGATGATCAGGCTACTTGGTTTCAACATTTCACCCCAATCGAGCGTGCTGAGAATGTGACGGGCCCGAACTTGTATTTCCCTGGCATCTACTTGAACCGATTCTGGCAACTGCATTCGCAGTACATAAGGATTAACACGACTACTACTTCCATCCCTCTGAGTGTCGAGTTTCACACCATGAGTGCCATGAAGTTTCAAATGTACCACGGCATAGAGGAGCAGAAGCAGCAGGGTACCATGGCCGAGATGGACAAGGTCAAGGAAATCCTGCTTGATTCTAACCCTTATCTGTTGGGTATCACTTTTATTGTCTCGCTCCTGCACTCTCTCTTTGAGTTTCTTGCGTTCAAGAATGACATTTCGCATTGGCGCCAAAAGAAGGATACCATTGGTGTCAGTGTCCGCTCTATCATTGCCAACGTTGTGATGCAAACCATCATTTTTTTGTATCTGCTTGACAATAACGATAAGACCAGTTTCATGATTTTGTTTAGCCAGATTAGTGGTATTGTTATCGAGGCTTGGAAGATTACAAAAGTGCTCGATTTCAAGGTTGAGAATGGCAGCTTGGTGGTCAAGGACAAACACGAGCTGAGCGAGATTGAGCAAAAGACAAAAGAATATGACGAAATCATTTTCAAGTACATGTACATTGGTGCTATTCCGTTGATTTTGGCCTACGCTGCTTATGCTCTAATCTACCTGACCCACAAGTCATGGTACTCGTTTGTTATCACTACATTGGTTGGATCAGTGTATGCGTACGGTTTCCTGATGTTGGTGCCTGCCATCTACATCAACTATCGGCTCAAAAGTGTGGCTCATATGCCTCGTAAAGCTATGGTATACAAGTTTCTCAACACCTTCATTGATGATCTTTTTGCCTTTGTGATCAAGATGCCCTTGTTGCATCGTTTGGCGACATTGAGAGACGATATTATCTTTTTTATCTATCTGTACCAGACATGGCTATACAAGGTTGACTACACACGTGTCAATGAGTTTGGCCAAGTTGGTGAAGAAGAAGAGAATAAGAAAAAGGAAGATGAGAAGAAGGAAGATGAGAAGAATGATGAAAAGGAAATTGGCGAGAAGGAGGAGGAGCCCAAAAAGACAAAATAGTCACGACTATTTCAATCTAAGTAATTTCAAATATGACTATAGTAGTAATTTTATCCAATATATGTGCAGAATTTGCTCTGCTTCTGTAGTAGTAGTAGTAATAGCGTAGCAGCAAGTGCGAGATTTACTGGATTAGAGGCAAATCTGATAGGTGTTTGTCGATAGGGAATGCTTAAAGTGTAAGTTTAACTTGTTTGATAGGGAGGGTCATCTACTAGATTTCTCACCAAGAGCATAAGTAGACGTATTTTCTGAGCAGAATCGTGCTGCTAGGCAACTGGTGAGCGTTGTCAAGGTATTGTTGCAACAACAAAAATGCAATAGTATATAATGAAAAAATTTTAACGATACAAAAACCCAGTTTGAAAGATGAATCTCAGCAGTCCATAAATGAACAAGACCAGCATTAGACTCATCAATGTTTCTAAAGCCAAAATTCTAACACTGGCCATGTCTAGCTGGTAATTATTATTGTTCTTGTTGTTGGCACATATAGGTTTTTTTTTTTTTAAAAAAAAAAATCTATAATAACCTGTTTGTTCAGGGGGTTGCTTTTATATTTTTGGATCGTAACAGTCTTTGTCATCGGCGGCCTTCTGGACAGGTTAACTTCTGATGATTAAAGAAAGAGAAACGCTGGCACCGGGGACTTTTTATTACTTCGGTTAGTGGTACTACGACGAATTCACACAGTCTGTATACGTCAAGTAGAGTTCAAATATTATTATTCAATAAAGATAATATGTACATTTGATAGCTTTGTCTTATATCACCGCGGGAGTGACATGGGTATATTATGTTTTTATATTGAATTAACAGGGACTCAAACAAAAAGGCTCAATTCTTGTTGCTTTAAAAATTCAGAAAAAAAGAAAATTAATAATAAAATCAACATACAAATTTGTTTTATTTATATAATTACATTTATTACGCATCTTTTATTTATTATCATTTTTTTTTTTACCTTCTTCCCTTCTTCCTTTTCTTCCCTTTCTCTTCCCATCCACCAGCAGGACTATCTTGCTTTTATCCCATTTGCATCTACATCTCTTTTGCATTTTATTTATTCTTTATTCATTCTTGCTTCCTTTATTCATTTGTAGGCAGTTATTTTTTTTTTTTTTTTTTTTTTTTTTTTTCCCTCCTTTTTTTTTTTTTTTGCATGTTTTCATTCTCTTCTTTTTTCCTTCTTT
>JAKUCA010000687.1:0-10707 GCA_030567025.1 Geotrichum europaeum | reverse complement strand
TTGATACGACGTCGCATTCTACTCATAGAGACAGAGAAGCTCCACAAAAAATACTTAAACCTCTTCTTTTTACTAGAACTTTCCTGGAGAAAATAAGGAACGAAGAGCTAAACTTCATTTCATTCACAACTAAGAATCCTAACACGTCTTTAAACCCCTGAAACTCCTTGCAGAAACTACAACCAAATATTCAGCGCTCGTACACAAGCTCCTCTGTGTAACACCACGCCTGAACGAGATTACAACTAAGTCTGACAAACCAGCGAACGAAGCAAGTGTACTGATACACAATTTGTAAGTGCTACTTCGTCAGAGATCAAACCAAGAGACAAAGCCTATACTCAAGCTAACCTAATCCCTACTTAGTGTTTGCTGAAACTATTGGGCAAGACCACCAAGCGTAATCAAATAAAGTCTTGCTATCTACCCACAACTTTTTACAAAACCCTTTATCCTTCTCTTTTCTGTAAGTCGTGATTTCTAACACAAGCTCTAAGTATTCTAACGCTAACTTGTGGATACAGTAAAATAGACTTAGATTTCTGGTTATCTACTCTTCTCTGGACCTAAGCTTAGTAATCTCGTAAACTCAATCTTATCACGTGACACTTACGAAAAAAAATAACAAAATCCCAAATTTGCTGCTTATTGGTATTCTTTCTAAAAGCGCCTGGCATCCAAAAAAAAAGCTATAAGTAGATTGGCATGTTACTACTCCAGCTTTTGTGATTGTAAGAGTGATTAAATATGCTATATATAATAACGGCAAAAAAAAAAAAAAAATAATAATAATAATGAATAAAAATAAACATGATTGTTATCCATGCAAAGCCCCCAAAAAGTTCTTGGCTTGGACAATCCCTGTTTTCTTTCAAACCAACTGGTTTGGCGCCCAAGGGGGACCTTGAACAATTAAACTTGCGTCAGGGCAACTAGACCCAAGAAAAAGGGCAGTCAGAAGTGTGGTTCTCGACACAATATGATTGGATTTTTTTTTTTTTTTTGGAGTCCTATTGCAGCTTACCATTAAGTATATTGGATAATAATTACCTTGAGGCTATTTTTTGTGGGACCAAAATTGCAGAAACAGAAATCATCACCAAAGTCGAGCCCTTTTTTTTTTAACTAAAATTCTAGGGCTTTCCCCCGAGATCCAACCCATAAACAACCATCCATAGTCCTCATGGTGAATATGATCCATAACTGTACACAAAGGTCGAATTCTAAAAAAAAAAAAAAAAAAAATTGTCTAATGGCCCAACTGAGTGGGCCCGACAAAGGCCATGACCGGTTTCGTGTTTTATTCTAGCAACAAGGCAAAACCCTTTTGCGCGACTAATCTGGCTAGCCAAACTATCCTACTCTCCCTCCTGGGGCCGTATTTTGAATCGACATTTTGCAGCATATTTATCGACCATCATCATTTCCGCCTTCAAAACATCCACACACAATAAAAAAAAAAAAGCATTTAAGCGCAAGTATCTAGGGTCGCTACTAAATGTGTTTAAACAGCAAAATAAACGTTATATTCAAGTAATTAAAAAAGTATATATACACAGCAATAATAACTAATGAAATTAGTCTGAATCAACCATCAAAAACACTATAAACGGACATGTTAGCAAAAGAGTTTTGTTGAAAAAAAGAAAACTTTTCATCGGCCTAATGCAAATGCACAGTAAGCAAGGTACTCAAACAACACACGCCAAAAAAAAAAGGCACATCTTAGGACTTGAATCAGGGTTAAAAAGCTCAAAATTGTTTTTCCGCACGGTTTATCAGACGAAGAAATTCAATAGTTGTATTTTGTAATCATCATAAAAGTCCAAGATTGTACGTGTTGATGAAGCGTATTGCTGTCATATGAGATGCTGCTGATAGGGCTCAATGCGCAAGTATATAATAAGGTGTCGTGGAAAACTTACGTTGTCAGTGAGTGTATATACACATGAAGCAAGGGTGTGCTGTTTTACCAGACCCCCCTGCTACCATTTGAAGCAAACGCTTTTTTTGATTTTTGGAGAGAGAAAAAAAAAAAAATGTGAGAGAAAAGAATAAGAAATGAAGAGAAACTGACGAAACGAAAGAAAAATTTATAAAAAACTGTGAGCAAAGGCAGGGTAAGTTAATTTATTAAGCCCTAGTTAGGGTTACTTTTGGACTAAAAGCAATGGTGAAAGCATGGAGGTACAATTTAAGTTGCGTAACTGATAAAAAACACAAAAAATTACCGTATACAGTTAAAAAATAAATAAAGTTTTTATTCCTAAAATCTAAATGTTATTTTATTTTTTTCTTTTAGATTTTTATTAGATCAAAAATAAATATATACGCAAATAATTTTTTTTTTTTTTTTTAAAAAAAAACCAGCCCAAGGCGAAGAAGTTTTTTTTTTTTGTTCTTGATAATGCTTTCTTGTAGGGGGGGTTAGAGGATTGGGTACTAATGGAGATTAACGTTAACTTGTATAGCAATGCACCCATTGATGTATATGAAATAATAGTAGGGGGAAACATATGTAGAGTGGGTGAAGTTGTCTGACCACCCGTCTTAATTGAAACAAGACATTGTTAAAATTAATTTCATTAATTTTCTTCTTCTCTAAAATTCTCTGGGAATTCCTTTTTTGAGACCTTGCAGAGCCGGTGATAGGCTGGCGTAAGCGGGAATATCAGAGCCACATTGCTGGGTAAACAATTTTGGTTACGTCATCGGCAGATTCAAATCTTTTTTACGTACACACTGCCAGAAATGTCGGGTTTAGAGATTCCAATACCTTGGCTTGTTCAAGGTGCCGTCGTTACTTCCGCTCAACAAAAATCTCACCTGGAAACAAACACAGTTGCACTCTGAGCATACCAAAGAAAAAATATATATCGCCATAAGACGAAGATCAAATTTATCGGTATTTCTCCATTTTTTGGCATTGGGGGATAAAAACCTTTTGCCAAATTATAGATTAATCAGATTTATGAATACCACAGACTTTTTTTTTTGGAATGTCTTTGGCTAGTTAGACGATGCTGAGATCTAGAGACCCCAGCAGAATTTCAGCAGTTACAAATAAAAAAAAACAACCCATTTCTGTGCTTTGCTACTCTTACCAGAGCTATCCTAATTTTACAATTGATCAGATGAACCACATCATGCTAGGCTAAACGATTAGGAAAAGCAAAAAGCAGCATTATGAAGAACAAAGCCTCTGATGTCATTTTGCGCCATTGGACAGTTAAAAGTGCCCTAAAATTAGTAAATTGCAATAAAAAAAAATAAAAATTAGCTGAATAAAATCAGAGAAGTATAGATGCAGTTATATATCTCTGGTTTAGTTCTTTACCCGGCTACGTAGTATACCTGAAGCCCAGCAGCAACAATGGCTTTCTACGAGATTATGAACTGACGCAGTTCTGTCGTCGCTCATTTTCTCTCTTGAGCTGTCGCGCCCTTTCTGATGAAACAATCTATTTCGCATCATCAGAGCAGCCGCAAACAGGCCCTTGTACTGCACACGTACACAATTGAAATTTTTTTTTTTTAAACCTAATGAGGTATTTGCACTTAGTTTTCTGGTGATGGCACCACTACCGCCATGGCTGGGCTAGAACTATTAGGTTATAGAGGAGGCTATTTTTACTCCCAGGCGGAAGTACAACATCCATGTACTTTCATAACCTTAAAGTTGCAACGGAATTATTATTATGATTATTTTTTTTTTTTTTTCTTTAACGATGATGAAAAATAAAAGCAACACTATTATTATGAAAATTGATTTGCAAGCAAGTCGAGGTAGTGCAAATTGAATTGGAGGGTCGAGATTAGAGACAATAGTTGGATACAATTTTGGAGGGGCTTCATGTAACCAGTATTAGCAGTGGTAGTAGTCCAAGTGTCAGATTCAGTAGCTATTGGGTTAAGAAGCAGCAGCAACTTTGAATGGATCTGGAATGGGTATGAGTATAGACAGTAGCCAAGACAATGGCAACGTATTGTTCAGCCATACAAAAAGTGTTCTGGGCTGCGTTGACTGATGCAGCAACTCTTAGTCTCGGGCTAAAGCCCCGTTTTGCAAAAAAGCCCATCACCACCTTGGGTTCACCAAGCTGGCTCTCCCCCCTTGCAGTTGGGCGAGACCTTTGCGACTGTCTCTAGTATTCTAAGGAACTTGATGGTGGTATTTCCTTTGGTCAAGATGTCTTTTTTTTTTTTTCCTTCTCAATTTCTTCTTCGTAAAGGTCCGTGTCAGGTCCCGGGAAGTGACCATCGTCGAGGCCTTTTGGTCTTCAGATGTTGTTGTTATTGCTGTTGGCTGTTGCTCGTGTTGCCAGAAATAATAATAAAAAAAGAAAAAAAAGAAATTTTTACATGAAAACTTTAAAAATAGCTCGTTTTAAGTCTACCAAAACGCAGTCTGCTGCGTCTAAAATTGTTCATCATCATCGTCATAAATATAACCATCATCATCAACATCTTTTTTTATAAAATTTTTTTCTTTTCTCCAACTTATATTCTTCATTTCAAAACAGGCGTCGTATCTCAAATCCTTTTTTTTTTTTATTTATTTATTTATTTTCTCAACTCTTCGGAACCGAAGCTCTCATTTAAATACCTTCTGCCCTCCCCCTCCAAACCTCCTCCTACGCCTTCTTCCTCTCTTCCTTCCTTGCTGCCTACATCAAACCTGCGACGACCAATAATGATACCCCTGGCCCGCTGCTAACCTCTCACTCACTACTCTTCACAACCCACTTTCATTTTGCATCATGATCACCCCTGTCGTCGACGCCAGCTCGCTCCAGGATTCGCTGCCGCTGCCGCAAACTCCGTCTCGAAAACCCATTAAGCGGAACACTTCATCGGACCTTTCGTATCGTCGATTCTCGCTCAACTTTTTCCACTCAAAAGATATTTCCGACACCACCACTGTCGACCTTCCGCTGCCAATCGAATACAGCCCGCATTCTCAAGAGCCCGAAAGGCGTTTCTCATTAAGTCCCTCTTCATTCATCCAACAGCAACAACAACAATTACTCTCACAAAATTTTCACAATGCTTCTCTCTCGCCTTCCAACCACTCTGAAAAATTGCTTCCCATTGTAGAACTCGCCAATAATGCCCCAGCAACAACAACCAACAACATAAACAGCATCAACGATAATTTCCCTACTACGACCCGTAGATCCTCCTTTAAAAAGACTCGTGCTTCCTCCGTCCCACTCAAGAAAAACAGCAGCCGCAAGGACAAATGGTATGAGGATTTCAAGGCCCTAGACTCTGAGTTTCATCGTTTTGTTTCCAAGACTGGCGTTAATAAGGCCAATGTTCTTCGTCTTGCTCTGCTTCCTTTTCTACGCCAGCAGCGTGGCGAGTTTGTGCGTTATTCGTCAGACGATGACGGTTCCAAAAGAGTTCGTGTGTTTCAAAAGTGGTGGATTGGCATTCTTTCCACTTTGCGCGATCGTGAACGCCCTGTTTCAGGTATGGATCGCTCGGCCTATTTGGAGGCAGTGTCTGCAATTGTGGCTCGGACCGAGTGGCTCTATGTTACAGGTCCTATGCGCGAGGTATTCCAAACTCTTTTGTTAGATACCCTCAAGTACGTCGTTGCCAAGCTTTCAATAAAAGCAGTTCCGGCAAATTTTGCTGCCTTTGCGGGAAAAATCCTTGCATATGCCTTTTTCTACGCCCCCGATGTCGCCCCTGTGCTACTCTACCTACTTCCCACTGCCCAGGCCAACATAGACCGCATCACCAGCCTCTGCTTTCAGCAGGTCGCCTCTTCGCACCAATATACTGACCTTGCCTCGGCCGCCAGCCTGATACGCACATCCTTCCCCGCGCATCTGGGACCCCTGGTGGCACAAACTGAGCCATTTAATGGAAGCCGCCCCAGCCCACCTGTCTCCGTTCCTGAGCTATACGGGCCCTGGGCGCGCCGCTGGAACTGTTTTAACAGTGACATTTTCTACTCCTTTTTTAAGCATTACTACACCATCATCTCGCGAATTCTTCCCCTCGAGCTTCCCTGGAACGCTCATCTGGCGTCGCCTGGACTTATTATTATCCATTCGTTTTTGCTAGGCACCCTAGACTCTGTTGTCCGTCCCGTAAAACCCATTTCCTCTATTTCTAAGTATGTTGCCGAGTGTCATAAACAGACTCCCTTTACCCATCCCTTGCTTTTTTTTTTTTGCTAACTAAATTTCTCAAGTGATTCTCCTGATACTCACTCCCCTGATCAGATGTCTGTCTCTTTTGGGTCAAGGAGAGTCGATCAGCTCAAGATGTTAGCAGCCATCCGTGAAATCCTCCATAACGATGATAACTGCCGGCCATTTTTTGAGCCCTTTTGCATTCACTTTGAAAAGATCCTTCATGCTGTGGTGCTAAAAACTAGCCTCTATGAAGTTGAAACCTGCATTATTCTCTGTGACTTGATTGAGGAGTTTTTATCAAGTTTGGTATTGACTGACACCAACAGTAAAAAGCATATAATTATCCAAAAGGAAAATAGCATTGACTGGAACTTTTGGATCATTGTCGTTCAGCGCTTGCTCTCCGGCGAAAACATCAACACTATTCTGCGCGCGCTCGCGTTTCTCTTCAACATCTGGAATCACATTCCCGTGGGATCAGTTGACGACAGCTGTCGTACCAGCCACGAGAGGTCGCGCAAAAGCTCAGAGAGTAAAGATAGTACCATGTTTAAAATCTTTGACCGACCGGAAGGCGGCCTGCGCTGGAACTTTACAATCTGGTTGCTGTCACCACAGCTCTGGAAAAACTTTTTTTGCCATTGGAACCCCATGGTCCGCGCCTACTATCAGCGCCTGGTGTGCTGGCGCGTTGCGTCGGTTGGGAGCGATAGTGGCTTACTATCGTCAGTACTCTACGCCAACTACAACAGCGACTCCCGCGACCTGTTGGAAATGCGCCTGGGCTACTCCAGCAGTCGGTTTACAGAGGTAAACTTGATGGCCAAGAAACAGGGTCTTGCCCTGACCAGCTCCAAGCCCTGCAGCCCCGCGCTGAACCGTCGGCTGCGGATTGCATTCAACCCTGCTTCCATGCAGCCCAAGCCCATGTCTATGAATTTCACAGCCGAAGGTATTCTGACGCCAGTGGGGCCACCAATGGTGAAAAAGTCGAATATAGCGTCGACTCGGCGCATCGACCCATATGAGGTGTTTGATGACATTGCATATTCGTTTCCTACTGTGCCCGTTTCGTCTGGAATGATCTCATCAGAGAACATTGACAGCAGCTTTTCCAAGAAAAACAAGTCAACTTCAGCGATTGAGTCGCTGGGTAACATGATCAAGAAAAAGTGGAGTCTTATCCGGGGGGAAAAGCGGAATTCCAGCAAACCTTTTCTCAAAAACGGATTGGAGACTGCGTCGGTGAGTAAATATGCCCCATCTCTGACATCATCGTCGTCAACCATGTCGTCGTCATTCATCCGCACGCCAGGCTCAAGCTCGTCGTACTCGGACGCGCGCTCGCCCGGGTCGATCCTGTCTCTTACTTCATACATGAACTACGACGATGATATATCCGTACAAAGCATGCCACTTACTAGCGGGTCACCAACATCATTGACCATGAGTCTGATTCCGCCGCCGCCACAGATCCTACGCAAACGACCGGAGATTGTCCGGCCCTTTTACCGATTTAGTTTGGAATTTTCCGAGCAGGATTTTGAAAAGCAGCATCAATCAGTCGCGGACCGCGCGCGCACTAAGCGTCTCACAGGAACTCCACCACCCGTTTCGAGCGACGAAGAAATGGTCACCATCACGCCGCTGCGCTTGCCATTTGGCGAGCCGTTTATTGACGAGTACGATGCCTACTGCGACGACTCTGACTCTGACTTTGACAACAAGGAGGATAACCGGGCCGTGCGGCTTGAATTTGAGTACACGCAGCTGCGAACACGTGAACGCGCCCGGCATAAAGCTGCCGACGACTGCAAATATTGGCAGTACGCGGGGCGCGCACTTAACGAATGGGCTGGCGTTGTTGTTGAATTTGAGGAGTACATTGATAAGTGCTGCAAGGAGACCGGGGTCTTTCGGGTGGAGGAGCTGACTGCGCCGTTTATGGTGGCAGAGATCCAAGTCAAGTCTGCCTATGTCTAAGTGCTGCCCCTGCGTGCACTAAATATCTCACATTATATACATCATTTGTCAAAGTTATATATGGCTTTAGCTCTCCTGATTTTTATCTTGTATTATTATTTTATTATTTTATTATTTTATTATTATTAAAAATTTTTTTATACACTTTTTCATTTGAAATTCATGTCTTCTTTGTATGTCATTTTGTTTTATAATTTTGTTTGTAACTATTTGATGTAAGGACCTATCTACACTTTTTCATCTGCCATTACTATATTTTGCATTATATCATATACGAACTAATATAGAGAAAAAAGAATTTGATTGTTTATGTACGTATATAAATCTTTTTTTTGTTATTTATTTATATTAGGTACATTCTTATTAGAATAATCCAAGCAGGTTTATTTTTTTTTTTTATTTGTACGTAGAAGGGGGGAGGGGTTTGACTGTTAAGTAGTCAAAAGTCAAAAAATAAAAAGAAGAGAGACCTTGGAATAGTAGCAAGTATAAATGTATATGTACTTAAAAAAAAGGTGATATGGGCAGATTAGTATTGGGAAGAACCAATACTGCTAAATCTTTATTTTATTTTATTTTTTTTTCTTTTTTTTGCTAGTTTTATCTGGGCAGGGTTCACGCACTGGCGTCACAAACACACCAAGAACTTGTCGTGGTTGTATACCGCTCAAAAAATTTTTACACCCAGGCGCTTACGTACCACGGGCCGGATTCAGTCATAATAATGAATAGCTAAAAATGGCAGATTTTAGTAAAAATACGTAAAAAAAAAAAAGGGCATTAAGGGAAAATTATTGACATGATATCTGATTGTTGTAACCAACAAAATTCTTCTCTAGCTAGCTCTTCGTGGAAGCAAATATGGCCCGCGGCTCGTTATAAAATGTATTCATTGACTCTCAACGGAACTGGCAAAAAAATTTTTTTTGTGGTGATTGTGGCGGGCAGGATGATTGAATGTAGGTGGTACATGATGACCGTATGCGTTAGATGCAGCGTGATCCAAACAGCGTAGCGTGGCGGGATTTCGTGTAAAGGTGACTTGAGAGTCCATTGCCGGTACATATAGGTCCGTTTAAGCCACGTGGGTAGGTAGTCCTTGGCTAGGTTGTATGGGTTTGATGGTTGACGGCTCTGAGAACTCGGGGCCGACGACAACTGGAAAAATAGTCGTCTCAACGTCTACGGACGGTGCGGGAGGTGCAGGCGGTGGTTTCTGCTGCGACTGAAAGCCAATAATTGTTTGATCCGTGTGCAACGGAGCCGGACCGTCATTGTTCTCATTGTCCGACTGCACTTGTCACTGCGGTTTGATTTGAGTTGAGCACTTTTGTTGTTGCCTCTGGCGGTGGCTTAAAATAATTGTCTACATTGTGTAATGTAATTTTCTATGAGATTGTTATTGACTTACCTTATGAATGTATCTTTGTGAAATGTGTTGATAAAGCTGATCTGTTGCCCTTTTTTAGGTGGTTCACAAAAATACTAAAATAAAATAAAAATAAAATAACCATATTTCAAACCAGGTTTTTTCTATTTACCATAGAGAGTGTTTCACTCATTGCTTCTTCTGCGGCTACGGCTGGCTGTAAATACGAAATGTGCCGAGAAAGAGGTTTGGATTTTATTTATTGCAAATTTCTGAACTGAAAATACAAAACCTTCAATAGTGCTTTTACTTTTACTCTTCTTATGGTATCTTGATTAGTTTTACAAAAAAAAAATTCCAGTGACTGCGACAATAAGTTGTGGGTTGTGGCCTACTTGTGTCACAGGCCTCCCCTTTTTAAAGGTCTTTACCAATATTAACATATTTGCATGACACTCAAGACAACAACTCCAGAGTTCTTGGGTTTACTCAAGGAGCTCGTAAGTTAGCGATATTTTTAATGATATTCTTTAAAGCATTTTCTTTTTTGTTTTTGAAAAAAAATCTTGAGTCCAAAATGTAGTCAAAAGCCCATCCGAATCATGTATAAACAGAAATTAAAAGTCAATCACGATTTTTGCATATATACTATACAAAATTGGTCATCTCGAATAATAAAAGAAATTTGTTCCGTCATTTCTCTATTTTCCACCGTTTTATAAGTGGTGTTTGTCTCTAATTCAAACTGCTGCCGCGGTGATGAAATATTTTGAAAACGAACAATTTTTTTTAAACCAGCAAACGTTCCTTCTTCAACATTGACATAAAAAAAAAGAGAATTTTTTTTAGCTTCTATTATTGTCAAGATAATAAGGTAAACTTTTGATACCTGTGCTTCTGTTTCGCACCGCCGCATACTAACATGTCCATTAATAGTATGAGGCACGAGCCCCAGATCAACAAAGTCAGGTCGCGTACCTTTCCCACGTGTCAGGGGCTGTCAGGCCTGCAAGCACAGACCGCAATTTGCCAGACAACTTATATTATTTTAATGACATTTAATTTTGCTTTATCCATCAAACGTTTGTTTCAAGTTCTTCCTGAGAAAGGAAAAAATCAAAAAATAATACTCCGATACGGGGAATCGAACCCCGAACTGCTCGGTGAAAGCGAACCGTGCTAGCCGTTACACTATATCGGACA
>JAKUCA010000686.1:0-10708 GCA_030567025.1 Geotrichum europaeum | reverse complement strand
TTTCAAAACATTTGTCTCTATGAGACTGGCAAAGTAGCGGTGTCAGCGCGTATTTCAAGTTCAAACATTCGATGGCGCCGAATTCTCCATGAATAATTTCATGCGTTACACTTATACCACTTATTAACGGATCCACGTCTACGGCCGGTACCACGCCAGTAAAACTACAACAAGATTCATGAAAACAATAATATTATTATATATATATAATTACTCTAACTCCCCTTCACAAGCTAGCTGAGCCATATCAAAGAGCAGGTACAAAAAAAAGTCTTCATTAGGCGGCCACACGATATCTACTCGCGCTGGGTGCCGTAGCCACGGATGCTGCCGGCAAATCTCCAGGACTGGTTCTCACAGCGCACATCAGTCTCTATCCGTACGTTACCCTCAGTGATGGTGGCTACTGAGTACTTGTCTAAACTTCTGGCATCGCGGTAAAACAACACCTTCATGCACTCGTCAATCGCTTTCCGCGCCTGGTCTTCGGTCACGTGCAGCTCGTCGCCCTCCTTGTCGACGAGCTTGCGGAGCAGTGGGGTCGCAAGGTAGGCACCAAAGCCGGTACAGATGACAGGGGATGAATAGGTCACACCTTTAAGATCAACGTAAGAAAGAAAGGGCTTGCCATTCTCAACGCCGCCGACCAGAACAGCGTTCCACAGAGGGTCCATTTTGGAACGTCTGTTGTAGAATAGGTTTGAGAGATACTGAAACACGTTTGAAGATTTCAGCGAGTTGCCATCATTGTCGTAGTTTTCGTTAATCCTAGAAATCGTGTTAAAACAATGAAAAGAGCCTCCTGGTTGATTTTTGACTTACTCTAGTTGTTCAAGGACTCTCTGCAGGTACTGTAAATCGGAAATATCACCACCAATGCCAATGACAGTATCCTTACCAACAGGAAGAAGTCTCTCCTGATCAGTAAATCTGGCCAAAGATCCGTATGAAGCTATATAAGACAATTGTTAGAAGCAATGCAATTTGGTAAATCATAATTGTGCAAAAGCGCAAAAAAAAAGTTCGCCACCATACCCAAGTTATCAGCAGCCAGGATGACGCCCTTATCAAACTTGATAGCGATGACACTGGTACCAGTCACCATGGGCGACTGAGTATGCGCATTAGGCGCAGCGCCCGCCATCATTGGGTTGTCGTTGAAGCTAGCATTGTGAATTCTATGGTCGTATTCGCCGTAGATGTCGTTGCGAGGTCTACCCCAATTGACAGGATTATGATCCATTTTTAAATTTTAGTTGTAATAAAAAATGATCAACGGTTCTTTAAAAAACAATTTAGGAGGAAATACTAAGCTTGACAGCGGTAGCTCCTGGGGGGGTGATATAGCGGGTGATAATAAATAGGTGGTGGATGAGTGTTGATGGTGATGAATGGCAATATGAGGTGGAGTTAAAGCTGGGAAGAATTTGGGCGACCGGGTAATTTTAAATAAGACTTAAAGCTTTGACTTTATTAAAAAAATAAAAGTATTTTGGCACAAGTTTCTTTTTGTGTACGCCCGAATCGGTTTACAGCACAACAAATATTCAGTGTTGCATACACCCGAAGGGCTCACCAACCCCAACGGCTCAAGTCCGACTGACATCTCGCCCAGCCCGAAAATTTTTAATAGAGAACGTTTCCAAAGCATTACAAACACCACAAAAAAAAAAGAACACTAGCCAACATTAAAAGCAACAGGAATAAAAATATATTAATAAAAAATGGACATGACAATGATGATAATGATCCTTCTAGTTATACAGCCAGGATAACTGCTGCGCAATCATACGGAGCAGGCATACGACCTCTCCCTCTCTTTCCCTCTTTTCATTTCCTACAATTTCGGTTTTTACTAAGCACGTACAATTGAGCCTTTAAAAAACGTAGTCAGCAGCACCAAGGTTGACAGTCTCAATCTCCAGTTCCGACAGCTCTCTGGGTCTGAATCTACTGGGCAGCTCGGTGACACTGAAAAACTCGCCCTCCTTGGCGGCAACAGGGGAAGAAGGCATCTTGCCAGTTGAGAAATTGCTGGCAAACGAAGGCGCGGCAGCAGAAGCCTGCAAGAACGAGGCAGGCAGCTTCTGAGTAGGCGATTGAGGGTGCGGTCTCGGTGTGTGGTCAATGGATGCTATAAAAAAAATACCAAGGGGGGACGTGTTGTTAATATGGGGTAATTGGCTTGAATATGAATGGGTATTGCAAGCTTCGCAAGGAAGCTGTGAGATTTATACATACTGGGAAAGGTTCTCTTGCCCAAGAATCTGATCAAGGGGGTTCTGAGGGTAGCGAGAGTAGGCTTCATGGTGAATACAGATAAATAGCTAGCACGACAAAATGAATCGAAATCCGTTTGAGAAATTAGAAGAGAAAATAGAAGAGGCAAAAAAAAAAAAAAAGGCAAAGATGCGTAGAAAACAAAAAGTTTCCATTTTCATTTGTCAGGAGCCAATCAGGCACCTACCCCAAACCCACTCTGTGCCACGGAGGATTTTGACATCGGATAAGTGCACAATGGCAAAAACAACAACGCGATTAAAGGGGGAAACAAAATATCAATAGTTAATTTACAAAATAGACAAAATATATATACACGTCTATAACACGACTAGTGAAGCACAGCGTGGTATCTCTTGCCTCTAAAGCCGAAAATCTGCTGGTTGAACTGGTACACTTCCGAGGGGTCCAGATCGTTCAGCTCCCACTTGAGAGACTTGAAGATATTCTCCGTAGGCTCCATGAGCACATCCATCTCGTTACCAAACTTCTTATTCAGCCACTCCCAATCACGGTTAGAATCGCTCTCGTGGAAACCGGTCACAAACACCGGGCACTTGCTCTCCAGCAAACCAGGCAAAGACTTCTCCCATTGATCCATAGCCTCAGGTGCACCTAAACCGGGGTGGAAAAGGAAGAAACAGTCCTGGTAGGGATCGTAGGGGAAAAGATCCTGAGCCTCATGGAGCACATGGAAGTAGTTGGTGTAGTACGTGAACGTCATTCTGTTATCAATGCGGTGCGAAATCTTGTGGTCGCTTGTCACGTAATGGTTACGAGAGCGGTCAAAGTACGACTCGGGTCCGATAAACACAAGCTCAAACTCGGTGAACTGGAGCAAGTATGAGAGCTGCTTCCAAACGTGTGCGGGCAGTTGCGATTCCGACCGGGCGCCGAGAATGAAAAAGCGCGCCGGACGGTCCTGCCAGACCTTGGTTCTGTCCTTGGGGAACATTGTGTAACGCAGCGCAGCAAGCGACTTGAGACCCTCGATAGTCAAGGGTCCCTTAGGCTTAAGCTTGTAAGGTGAAAACTCGTCGAGAATCGAGGCCATGGTAACAGGGTAGGTCAACATTTTGGTCACAGCAGCAAGGTTGAACTCAGAGTCCATGGAAAAGAATTCTCTAGTGTAAAAAAAGGTGTCCCAGTTGAGATAGTTGACCATGGCATCACGCATCTGCACGCCGGGAAAATCAAACTCAGGGAACTCTCTACCGCTTCTTAAATCATGCTCGTAGATGTTTGCCTTCTTCAGCAGCTCATATTTACCACTGCTCTGATACTCAGTGTCCTGCTCCCAGGCCTCTTTCGAGTGGTGGGTAGGGATACCAGACTTGGGGCAGGTGTACGTGATGTTCTTGTGCGTGACGGGGCACTTGGCTCGGGATTTGATGAAAGCGGCGCGTTGTCTAAGTTCCTCAGAGGGAGAACTCTCCCACGGGTGGAATCTGTTTTCAACGGTCGGGTAGTCAGGGGGGAGAGGGGGGTCAAGGCCGATAGTCGTGCGCAGGAAGGTCATTAAACTCATCTTTCCTGAGTCTTTGGAAGATTTGCTACTATAGAACTGCTTCTGGGCGCGCGCACCAGCGGCTGCCAGACGGGGGAGCAAGACGGAGGAGTCTCTCAGGCAGCGGGATCTAATCATGATGCAAAAAAAGAAAAATTGTCGTAGATACTTTGAGCTGCTGCTTTTGCAATGTCTAAAAATGCAGGGTTCAAAATGCTATGAACGGGTGTAAGTGAATGACGTGTGCGAACTTGCAGGAGTGGACTATCGATGAGGTGATGGTTATGGGAGCAGTGTCTTTTTTGAAAGTTTTTTTTTTTTTTATTCAGTTCCGTGATTTTGGTTGGAAGATGTCTCTTTTTTCCTTCTGGTGAAATTTTTTTTTCTGAGCAAAATTATAAGCCGCATCAACCCTAAACCCGTGGGTTGGGGTTTTAACGGAAACATGTTCCGTGTTGTCCGACGATAACGTTGCAATCGGGTCCAGAAACCGAAACCGAAAAAAAGCACAAATCAAGTTCTGGCACGTGATTAGCGGTAAAAACCTCAAAAAAAAGACATGCGCTTTGTGTTTTACGCCCGTTTGTTGTTTGAGCTGTCACCACGATGTCAACAGCCTCGACAGCAAAACACTGAAATACATCAAACCCTTCCCTTTCTCTTTGACTGAATTCCCCTTTCTCTTCGACTGAATTTCTCTTTCTTTTCCTCCATCACCATCTTTTCTTTGTTTCAAATTTTGTTTCAAAGGTTTCTGACTTATTTCTGCTGCTTTTTTTGCTACTTTTGCTGCACGTTTTTTTTTTTTTTCCCCTGCCTAACTGTCGAGCCAGTTCGACCCCGCCTTTCGAGCAACCTTTTTTTTTTCAACTCTCTTTTGAGCCTTTTGCCTTAACTTGACCAGGCCACGGGAAGTTGAACTGTAACCATCACAGCCTCTGTTGTCTTTCGTTAGCATATCTATAATGCCGATATCTTTTGCTCCGCTAACAACGCCTCTCCAGCGGCGTCTACAAACCCTTGCAGTCGTATGGCATGTTTTCTCTATCCCATCCGTGCTTGGCATCTTTCTTTTTCTCTGCTCTTTCCCGCCGCTGTGGCCATTCATTCTTATTTATCTGGTCTACTTTGTCTTCTTTGACTACAGATCACATGAGAATGGCGACTCAATTAAAAAGGCGTCACCCTTTTTCCGCAACTCGTTGCTCTGGAAGCATTTCAGCGACTATTTCCCGCTCACACTCTACAAAACACACGAGCTGGCGCCAACCTTTGTCTCGGCTAATGATGCTGCTGTTGCATCACAGCCTATTGCCAAGTCGCCGCGCCCGGAGACCACAATCGTGGATGATGACAGTATTGACCCTATCGACTCTACTGATTCTACCATCTCCGAAAAGGGGGCCATTGACGACGAGAGTAGTGCCGACAAAAAGTACCAAATCATTCAAAGCTCAAAGGAGTTTGAAGATCTACAGGGTCATTTTGGCGTACGCGCGTTCATGAAAGAGCTTGTAGCGTGGCTGCTCTCTTTCTTGTCGTTTGGCTCTAGCGCCAAAACAAAGGATGGATTACTTGCCGCTGACCTCAAAAGGGTGGGCAGGCAGTACATTTTTGGGTACCATCCACATGGAATTATCAGCATGGGTGCGATTGGCGCAATTGCAACCGAGGGCAGCAGCTGGTCGAAGCTCTTCCCGGGAATCCCCGTGTCGACATTAACGCTTGTGGCGCAGTTCCAGCTGCCGTTCTACCGTGAGTACCTCCTTTCGCTTGGTCTCGCGTCTGTGTCCAAACGCAGCTGCACCTCCTTGCTCAAGCGTGGTCAGTCTATCTGCATTGTGCTTGGTGGTGCGCAGGAAAGCCTGCTTGCGCGCCCGGGCCAGTTAAATCTCGTTCTCAATAAACGTAAAGGGTTTGTCAAGCTTGCTATGACCGTGCCCAATACCACGCTCGTTCCCACCCTTGCGTTTGGCGAGAACGATATATACGATCAAGTTCGCAATGACGAACACTCAACCCTATTTAAGCTCCAGGATTTCCTCAAGCGAAAATTGGGCTTTACCCTGCCATTGATGCATGCACGAGGTATCTTCAACTATGATTTTGGCATCATCCCATACCGACGCCCTATTAACATTGTTGTTGGCGAGCCGATAGATATGCCCTACCGTAGCAATCCAAGTGATGCCGAGATTGATTACTATCATCGTCTCTACGTGAGCAAGCTCAAGAAAATCTACGACGACTTTAAGGATAAGTTCCACAAGGATCTTACTGGTAACTTTGACGACTGTGTCTACACCGACTTGGAGGTGGTAGCGTAAATATGGGTCTGACCACCGCAGCTAGCGGCACAAACAAAATTGAAATGATGCATTTCTTCTCTGTATCCGTTATTCACCCCATGTAATTCAATTTTCAAGTATTATGAAAAATGAATATTAATTGAAAAAAAAAAAAATATGACTTTTGTATCCCAACCATTAGTGAGAACAACCCAGTCGCCGCTCTAAACACACACACACACACACACATCCATACATACAAACCCACAAAGAAATGGAATCAGAACCCCTCGACGAAGTGCAGTGGCGGTCTCCCGAATGGATCCAACAGAACAATGGTCTGCGCACCGACAATGTTTTAGAGTACTTTTCATATTCGCCCTTTTATGATCGTGGTTCGAATAACCAGATTCTTAAAATGCAGTCGCAGTTCCAGCAGCCGCCAGCAGCAGCAGCCGCGCCCGGCGTGCCGCCACACCAGGCTGCGCAGCAACAGCAACAACAGCTCTATGCGGAGCTACGGAATATGAAGGGCACTGAGTTTGTTGTGGCCATTGCACGTGAACCCGAGCTCTGGATCATCCGCAAACAAACGCGGCTTTCACCCCAGGAAACGCGACCTTTAGCGACCTATTTTGTTGTTGGCGAGAATATTTACATGGCCCCCTCGGTGCATGGTGTGGTAAGTTCACGGCTGCTGTCAACTACCCAGGCGTTGACTAAAGCTTTGGCCAAGGCCTCACGATTACATGGGTTTTCGCCCTCACAGGGTTATTTTTATAAAAATGATTTGGCCGTTGCGGGCTATAGCAGCAGTAGCAGCACCAATGGCAGTAATGGCAGCACCGCTGGTAGAACTGTGAGTCGTCAGGTAACCCCCGGCACCACTCCCGCGGCCAGCACCAGCACCGGCGGCAGTGCTGGTACTCACGCGTCAACTGCATTACTCACCACTAATATGGAACGGATTGCCTTTTCGGCCATTGACCGGGCCCTAAGCTTTACTATGGGTGGGGCGCCGTCCTATATTGATGATGTGCCGGATAGCAACGCTAGCGGCAGCGGTAATGGCGTGAACCCGATCACAGCGGGCAACGCAGCAAATGGACCTTCTGCCGCCGCCACCAGTGGTGGCCCGGGAACTGGAGTAAATACTGCGGTGGCCACGCCAGTATCAACGCCAGCGTCAGTAATAACTACTTCTACCAAACCAAATCCCAGAAGGCGGAAAAAACTGCATGGGTAAAATCAGATTTTATTTATCCCATATACTATTTAATTTGACACTTGTGAACACAAGTATTAATCTATTAATTCATTTTATTTTAATTTAATCGTCCCCCGTTACACGTGGTGGCGACAATTGAACCATCACTTCCTTCAATTAAAAAAAAACTCAACAGAATCAGGCATTAAGCGATGAGACAGAACAATTCAAAATTATACATAAATCCCGTTGAGGGTAATTGTCATTAATAATACATAAAACATTACAGATGAACACTTTTTTTTTTAAAAGAACCCCTTCCCTGAAGAAAAAAAGATGTTGAAATCATGAAAGAAACAAAAAAATAAACAAATAAATACAGAGGGTCAATCCTGCAAAAGGCTTTTCGCAAGATATCATGTTGAATGATGGTTTTTTAAGAGCAAGTCAAATGACTTAAAACTTGGCACGGTAGATCTTGGCAGCGTTAACCATGTTGGTAAGCTGCTTCTTGGTCTCGTCCCACTTTCTGGTCTTCAGACCACAGTCAGGGTTGATCCAAAGGTTCTCCTTGGGGTAAACCTTGAGAATGTCGTTAATGCGACCCTCAAACTCATCCTGGGGAGGAACACGGGGCGAGTGGATATCAAAGAGACCAAGACCAATGTGGTTAGGGTAGTCAGAGAACTCCTGAATGTACTTGGAGTCATCCTTCTTGGAGAACTCAATAGAGACAACATCAGCATCAAGGGCCTTGATGTGAGCAGGGTCAAGATCAGAGTAGCAGAAGTGAGAGTGAATCTGAGTATCATTCTCAACACCAGAAGTGGCGAGACGGAAGGAAAGAGGGGCCCACTGGACGTAGTCATCACGCTCCTTGCCGGCACGGAGGGGAAGACCCTCACGAATGGCGGGCTCATCGACCTGGATGACCTTAACATTGGCCTTCTCAAGGTCGTTGACCTCATCTCTAAGAGCAAGAGCAAGCTGGAGAGACTGATCCTTGGGAGAAATGTCATTTCTGGGGAAAGACCATCTCAGAATGGTGACGGGACCAGTAAGCATACCCTTCATAGGCTTGTCGGTAAGAGACTGGGCGTACTGAGACTCCTTGACAGTCATGGGAGCAGGACGAGAGACATCACCAACAATAATGGGGGGTCTAACGTATCTGGAACCGTAAGACTGAACCCAACCGTTGGAGGTGAAAGCAAAACCCTTCAGTCTCTCACCAAAGTACTGAACCATATCGTTTCTCTCGGGCTCACCGTGGACAAAAACATCAAGGCCAACTTCCTCCTGGAACTTGACAACCTCCTGGATCTCCTTCTCAATGAACTTCTCGTACTCCTCAGCGGTGATCTCACCCTTGGTGAACTTGTTTCTGTTGATGCGGATCTCCTTGGTCTGGGGGAAAGAACCAATGGTGGTGGTGGGGAACAGAGGAAGGTTAAGGCTCTTTTGGGCAGCAAGACGCTCGGGGAAAGAAGACTTTCTCTTGGAATCAGCGTCAGTGACGGCAGCAAGTCTCTCTCTGACCTTGGGGTCAACAGTGATATCAGAAGCAGCACGAGCCTCAATAGACTTCTTGTTAGCAGCAAGAGCATCGGCAACAGACTCAGCACCGTCGGTCACAGCCTTAGCAATGACAACGACCTCAGAGACCTTCTGGGTGGCAAAAGAAAACCAGTCCTTGATAACAGGGTCAAGCTTCTTCTCGTTCTCAAGATCAACAGGAGTGTGAAGAAGAGAAGAAGAAGTGGCAACAATGATTCTGTCAGCACCAACCTTGGCCTTAGCGTCCTCGACCAGCTTGATAGCCTTGGAGAAGTCAGTCTTCCAAATGTTACGGCCGTCAACGACACCAACGGAAAGAACCTGCTCCTCAGTGAGAGCCCCAATAGCAGCATCAAGCTGCTCAGGAACACGAACAAAGTCGTAGTGGAAACCAGCAACGGGGAGACCCTTGATGGCATCAAGGTTGGGGCGGACATCACCAAAGTAAGAGGCAATGAAGATCTTGGGAAGACCAGACTGAGCAGCAAAGAACTCGTAAGCAGTCTTGAAGGCAGCCTTGTACTCCTCAGGAAGGTCAAGAACAAGAACAGGCTCGTCAATCTGGACAGAAGAGGCACCGGCGGCAGCAAGCTTGGCAAGAATCTCGGCGTAGACAGGGAGGAGCTTAGGAAGGAGAGTAATCAGGTCAAGGTCAAGAGAATCCTTGTCAGCCTTACCGAGGAAAAGGTAAGAGACAGGACCAACGAGGACAGGGCGGGTCTCAATGCCCTGCTCCTTGGCCTCAAGGTACTCGTCAACGGGCTTCTGGCCGTTCAGCTTGAACTCAGTAGAGTGGGAAAAGGTAGGACGAACGTAGTGGTAGTTGGAGTCAAACCACTTGACCATCTCGAGGGCGGGGACATCGACGGCAGGGGAGGTCTCAGTAGCAGCACGCTGGAGACCACGGCCCATGGCAAAGAGAGTGTCAATGGCGGGGAGAGAGTACTTGGAGTATCTCTCGGGGATAACGTTAAAGAGAAGAGAGAGATCGAGAACGTGGTCGTAGAAGGAGAAGTCGTTGGAGGCAATAATATCGACACCAGCGTCCTTCTGGAGCTTCCAGTTGTGGGCACGGAGGTCCTTACCGGTCTGGATAAGCTCGTCGGCGGTAGCCTTACCGCCCCAGTAGGCTTCAGTAATTTTCTTGAGCTCACGCTGAGCACCAATACGGGGGAAACCGAGAACAGAAGATAAAACCATTGTTAATATATGAAGATAGGAGGGTAAAGAAGGGGTTGGGGGGAGGGGTTGAAGAAGAGAAAAGAGAAAGAAAGAAGAAGAAGAAGAGAAGAAATCAGGATCTGAAAGAGTTTAAATAATTTTTTTTCAAATTAGAGGGAAAGGTATTGAATTGTATATTTTAATTAATTTTGTTGAGGAATGATGAAGAAATTTTTTTTTTTTTAATTCAATGGGTTGAAATGGCCAATTCGTGGGTTGATGAAAAAGGCGTGGGCGATAGAGTCATATCGGAGGGACTTATCCAACCACTGTGACACCGGCCCTTGTGGTGTGTGAATTAACTTTTTATTTACGCAAGCAGGACGTTTAATGTGGGAAATATTTCATTACACAGGCCCTGTTGTGATTATTGTTTTCTACTGCTTTTTTTTTATTACTACTGCATATTAAAATAAAATAAATAAAATAAAATAAAATAAAATAAAATAAAATAAAATAAAATAAAATAAAATAAAAAAAAATAAAATAAAATAAAATAAAATAAAATAAAATAAAATAAAATAAAATAAAATAAAAAAAAATAAAATAAAATAAAATAAAATAAAATAAAATAAAATAAAATAAAATAAAATAAAAAAAAATAAAATAAAATAAAATAAAATAAAATAAAATAAAATAAAATAAAAT
>JAKUCA010000685.1:0-10721 GCA_030567025.1 Geotrichum europaeum | reverse complement strand
TTAGATTGAAAGTGACGCGTCATGCCCCATTCGAAATGTGGTGACGAGGCAGCTAGCTTTTAGAGTATTGGCTTGATTGAAGCAAGCTACTACCGTGATGTTAGCTAGGTCAGCGCCTGTTTTTTCAGTCCTGGATGCCTGGGAGTTGAGGCTAGCCTTGTGCGCTGCTCTCGTGGCATCTGGCTTTTCAGCTTTGATTGTCATTGCGGTTCAAGGCCAACGCAGACAGTGAGTATAACTCTAGTTATTAATTCATCACTCAGCTAACGCTCAAGCAGTTCTATTTCACCTAGATACAAGGAGACTGTCAGAAAATGTAGTGAAGCATCTGTTGCTACTGCGAAGCCTCCTGAAGTTAATCAATCTATTTCACCTATATTATTATTATTATTTTTATTATTATTATATATTACATTAATTGATTAACCTGAAATGAAGAGAGAAAAAGAAAATACTATAAATAACCCATGTGTATGCTGTTCTTGCTTTTTTGTTTTGTTTTGTTTTGTTTTTACATGATAATCTCTGGCTTCTCGACATTGCCTGCAATGGTCTTGTGAGGAAGGACACGACCGCCATTGACGTAGACCTCGTCCTTGACCTCAACATCGTCGCCCAGCACCGACACGTTCTCAATACGTGCCCAGCGGCCAACCGTCGAGTTCCAGCCAATAATCGAGCTCTTGATAAAAGAATGTGGCTTGATGGTCGAGTTGGCCAGCACCACTGAGCGCAACAAGCGCGCACCGGAGCCCACCGTCACATTGGGGCCAATAACAACGTTGGGACCAATCTTGGCGTCAGGGGCAATGGTAGCAGTAGGATCAATGAGCACGTTGCCGCCATACACGTATGACTCAGACGTGGGCGTAAGAGTCTTGGAGTTCTTTTTGGCCAAGGCAGTCAGGTAAAGACAAGTGCCGGCAATAAAGTCCTTGGGCTGGCCAACATCCATCCAGTAGCCCTCGAGATCAAATGAGTAGAGCGAGCCCTTGGCAGAAAGTTGCGGGAAAGTCTCCTTCTCAATAGAGGTGGGGCGCAGATCAATAAGATCAATGACAGAGGGGTTAAGAATGTAGATACCAGCGTTGATTCTGTTACCCACAAACTCCACGGGCTTCTCAACAAAGCGGTCAATCTGGGCCGATCCCTCCTTGTGCACAATGACACCGTACTTTGAGGGTTCATCAACCTTGGTAGCAACAATGGTGCCCTCACCGCCATGGGCCTTGTGGAACTTGGCCAGCTCGGCAAAAGGGTAGTCGCAGATAATGTCAGAGTTGAGAACAAAGAAGGGGGAATCATCCTTTCTGAGAATTTCTTCAGCAAGTTTGAGAGGGCCAGCAGTGCCGAGGGGTTCAGTCTCGACGGAAAAAGTAATGTTGACGCCATACTCTTCCTCGTACTTTTTAAGGGTCGAGACCATCACCTCAGGGCGGTAGTTAACAGCAAGGACAATGTCGGTAACGCCAGCGGCGGCGAGAGACTCGACCTGGTGCAGGATCATGGGTCTGTTGCCAAACTCAACGAGGGGCTTGGGGGTAGTGAGAGTAAGAGGACGGAGACGAGTACCGTAGCCGCCAACAAGAATCAAACCTTTCATGATGATATTTTAAAATGAAAAAATTAATGATAAAAAAAAAAGAGGTGGTTAACGAAAGACGAAAAAATAATAAATTAAAAGAATAGAGCGATAGGGCTCGATAATGCAAGGAAATGTAGTCAAAGAGGAAAAAAAAAATAAAAGAGAAAAAAATCAGGAAGCTGAAGAGTATTTAAAGGATTGTGATGAGAGAGGGAACCCCTTACAACAAACATTTCCCAAAAAAATGTGTGGATAACGGCTCCTCATAGTGTGTACGTGTACATGTGTACGTATGAAAATTACCCAGAGACCACTGATTGGGCAGAAATCTCCAGGCATAATGGCCCATTTCCAACCATCAAGACCGCCAGGAGAAGCCCATATGGCAACTGCCGACTTAAATTCCAAGATCAACAACACCCCACAAGAATAGTAGTAATATTGGCGGTTGTCATACACTAACTGAAATACATAAAAAAATTTTGCCTTGGAATTAGGTCTGAAGAATAAAGCCTGGCTTGGTGATTTGAACAAACAGGTGTTGTTCAATTGCTGTGTCTATTTTTAGGCTTGTCACTTGAAGCTTCTTGGTTGAAATATAAAAACCTTCGATACTGACAGTGCAAGAGCAAACAATCAGTTAATTAACAATCAGTTTACGTTGTCATGGGAATCATTATAATTATCATTACTTTAAGCCTACCGAGCAATGACAATGTTGTGCTGGTTGAATGAGCGCCCCTAAAAATCTCTTTTGTTTCATTTAAGCAGCTGAGGTCTCTACTTGTTGAAAAGCAAAATGCCCTTCCCCCTTCCCTTCTTGATGTTTTCTTGTTGGAATGTCCTAACCCTCATCGAATATGTCAATTATGTAATTACTTTCGTATAACGCACAGTCAGCTGACTGAAGCATTCGTTAATGCCACGCCATGCCAGCACCTTCTGGTGAAATATATATTAAAAAAAGAAATGGCCATGAGAATTAAAAACAGCACTCGCAAGTAGGCATGATTGCAAAAGGCAAGGGAGAATGTCTAAATTCATGATCATCTTTATTGGCCATCCAGGGCTCATGTTTGCATCAATGTTTAAGGTTCAAAACGTTGATGATTAGCTCGACATGCCATATATATAAATTAAAAATAGCTTAGGTTTTTGATTACTGTCTGATATTGACCGTGCCGTCTCTGACCGCATTGCCGTTGAGGGCTACATTTGGGGTGAAAGCATTGCTGACCTCACTTAGCATCTGCCCAACAATGAGGAGAAATTCGACTTTGTGATATTGTCGGATCTTGTGTTTAATCACACTGAGCATCACAAGCTTTTAAAGACCAGCAAAATGGCAATTAAGCCAGAGACT
Source organism: Geotrichum europaeum (assembly GCA_030567025.1). Lineage (NCBI taxonomy): Eukaryota > Fungi > Ascomycota > Dipodascomycetes > Dipodascales > Dipodascaceae > Geotrichum > Geotrichum europaeum. Next base: position 7,773 of record JAKUCA010000685.1, on the reverse strand, counting down.
GGTCGTGTTCTTGTTGTATTCTCGCCGCACCATCCCAAGCTTTTCCACAAGGACCTTGAGTTTTTTGATCTCGCCACGAGTGACGAGTTTGAGTTCAAGGTTATGGACAAGTTTGAGCTTGACTATACCCCCATGCTTGAAGAAGACGATGAAACTAAGGAGATTAGAGGCAAGGTCTTTGGATACCTTTTGCAGCTGCCATAAGCTTGTTTATTTAAATGTTAGGAAATTTTACGAACGGCTGCTTTTACATAATACATGCGACATATAGCTAAAGGCAGCCTCAAGCTAAACACAATCTTACTACTTCCTATCATCATTGTGTTATTGGATAAAAACTGACTATTCTGAACTAAACTGTTCTTTCCTAATCAGTTCTGCAAGATTCCTTCTAAAAGGAATCTAGGAGTAAAGTCACTGTGATGGTATTACTGAATGATTGTAATAGTGATTGAATGAAATATCAAGTAGAAAGTCCTCCTAAAGCGAGGCAAGCTCAAGGGAAAATGCTGTTGTAAAAGAGGGGTTTAGAGAATGATGTTAACAACTGCTTGTTTCGTGGAGTTAGTGAAGTTCAACGAGGAGTACTTAAACCCCCGGAACTTTTCTAAGGAACAAGAGGGAAAGAGAGAACCCATCATTTACTACGAAGACTTCAAACCAATCTTTAAACTCCTAAATCCTCTTATCAACAACAACAACAACAACAACAACAACAACAACAACAACAACAACAAACTATCAGCGCTCGTTCACAAGCTCCTCTGTGTAACACCACGCCTGGCAGAGATTACAAATAATCCTGACTATTACTAAAACACGAAGCAAGTGTTCTGGAACACTATTTGTGAGTAGATGAAAGCCTGTACTAATGCTAACTTTATTCGAGACCCAGAAGATGATTTCTAAAAGTCAGAGGAAAATCAACTCAAAGACTGCTAGAAATATGCTTACTTGGAGTCACTTCAGATTCAAGACACGATCGACGGATGATTGATTGATGGAGCTAGGAATAGTCTATTGAAAAATATGAGTCTAATCTTTAGGGATTAGACGTTGAGTCTTTACTCCTGGATTCCTATTAAAAGGAATCTTGCAGAACTTGACTATTCAGAACATTTAATTCAGAATAGTCAAGTTTAAATAAAGCGTACATAACGTCATAAACAAGGAATGTAATGCATTATGATACCAGAAATACATGTCTCAAGTCGTATCTTCGTGTGTGAATTAAAAGCAGTGTGCATGTTCTAACAATGCTTGGAAACAGACACATAATTATAGTGCATACATCATAGGCTTTCAACCTTTTTTTTTAAGGGGGGGGTAAAACCCAGCATGTCACGTGTTGATGATAATTTGTTGAGTCCCTTGTATAAGAAACGGTCACATGAGAGTCAGGTCATGGGGCCAGCAAGCAAGAAATGAATTTCTGCCATGGCCCATTACTAACCATTGAAATTTTAGTACAAGAGGAGAAAAGTATCATGTCTTAAGCCTTTTGTTGATTAATTTCATTGGCATTCTCTACGATTTGCGTGGAGGTCTATGATGTACTTGTTGCTAATAACAGTTGGTAAATAGAAATATATAACATATCTGAAATATCGTCATTTAGTTTTATTTTTGTTAGATGAGGTGATGTGAAATCACGGTAGATCTCATGCACGTACCCCGGATTCCAGAATAACAATAATAACAAAAAACGAATTGATTGAAGACGCTTTATTTAAACTTGACTATTCAGAACATGTAGTTCAGAATAGTCAGTTTTCATCTAACGGCACGTTGAGTAACATTCCGTTGGTTTGCTCAACTCCTCTTTAAAACAAAAAAGGAGGTTTTTTCTGACAATGCCGCTTCGTTAAGTCACATTGGCCGCCGTCACATCGTGAACATGCCGCGGGGACCCTTTCACAGAAGTGAAAAAGAAATGGAGATGAGAGTGGGGGCTATTTGAATGGGGCCCTTTTTTCTTTTTTATTTTTTTTTTCTTTTGCCCCACTCTTCAAGTGGAGTTTTGGCCTGGACGAGTTCTTTCCGAGTGTGCCGTCACCCCGCTCGCTCTCGGTCGCCTCTAGCGTTTGACGATCTCTGTTGCTGAGCAAGAACTTCCACAAGGGCACGTGGACAGCCTTACGCTCCGCTGGCCAGGGCTGGGCGCTAAAGACCGGAGTGACTTCCCAATCGGGAAATTTTATTCCTCATTGCGCGGCGGCCACTCTATCGTGTGTGCACAATAAGGACGCAATGCAAGTCTAGGAGGGGCGACAGTATACAGGCAGCATTTACTATGACAAATGCATATTAAAAGTTAGCAGCTCAACTGCACCTGTCAACTCGCACTGACTTTTAAACTTTTACCGTTTCTTTTTCCTATGTTATTTCTCAGCCTTCTCTCTAAAAAAGCATAAAAATTTTTAATTACCTGTAAAATCTGTAAAAAAATCCGCTGTAAACTTTTTTACGCTTAAAATTTTTGCAAAAAAAAAAAGCCTTAAAAGAATTTGAAAATCCGCTTTTTCTAGAAAAACCTCTCTCTTCTTTTTTTTTTTTCTCTTTTATTTCTTCAGACTTTTTTTTATCAACTTGATCACTACCACTTTGTAACTACTTTGCCACTATCATCATCGCTTTGAATTCTTACGACTACCCAATTTTAATGCCAACATACGACATCCTCCCCGCTACCAACACCACTATTTCCACCAAATCCGTCAAACCCACCAGAACCTCGTTTAACGATTTACCCCCCGAGATCATCTCAAGAATCCTTGAAAATGTCATTATCGCTGAGGCTAACGGTTCGCCGAACAACTACAACTCCACTATGCACGCTTTTGCGCGCAAGCTGACCACCTGCTCGGCTTTTTACGACGTTGGCATCCCCATTCTCTACAAGCATGCAGCTTTTGCTGATTCGTACACTTTTGATCGTTTTCTCAAGTCTATTGAGATCACTGGCTACGGAACTTTTACAAAGACCCTGGATTTTTCTGGTTTTACCTCTGTGGGTCTCGGCCGCACTGCGCGCATGAATGACAAGATTGAGCTGCTTACCTGCAGAACCATTGCGCGTGCGCTCGATCTCTGCCCCAACTTGAAGGAATTTCTTGCTTCTGAAAATATTGAAAAGGATCTTGACGCAACAGTCTTGCTGAAGCTTTTTTATCAGATGAAGCACATGCGCAGTCTCGACTTTTGTGGCGCCACCGACCGTCTTTTCATTGAGGCTCTAAACAAGGTTGTTTCTACAGAGAACTTTGCATCCTCTGCTATTACCAATCTTTCTCTCCACGGGTGCTCCACCATTTCTCCGCATGTCATTGAATGCCTACTCGCGCGGCTCCCCAAGCTCAAGAAGCTTGACCTCACCCACACTCAAATTACGACTCTCTCAACTGTGCCAGATTCAGTGAGACTTACGCATCTGTCGCTTTCCAAGTGCGTGCGCCTCTCATCCAACGAGTACCTCAAGTTTTTCTTGATTAATAAAAAAGCCGTTAAAAACCTGCAGTGGCTCAATCTCCTTTTTGATGTGACGAGACCAGCTCCCATCTCCTCTAACGACCTTACCCTTATTTTGCATTACCTACCTAAAACGCTGGTTTATCTTAATCTTTATGGCCTACCCGTGCAGCATCTCGACGATGTCAGCAAGATGAAGTCGCTGCGCGCATTATCCCTTGGCTATGTAAATGTACCATTTGAGAAGCTGCAGTCCAAGATCCTTAATAGCCTACCCACGCTTGAGTATCTCGATCTTTCCGGCAACCCCAACGTTAACATGTGGACGGTTCACGAAATTCTTGAAGTCAAGTCGACCGTGCAGGTGTTTGAGTTTTCTGCTGACTTTTTGCGCAAAATGTCCAGTATTCCCGGCTTTGATATTGTGCTCACGCAGGGCAAGCGCGGATGGCTGCGGCGCAACGCGGCCACAGCGCGCAAGAGCCTGGAGCTGGTTTCTCCGTCGCAGTCGCCTACGCGTACCAAGCGGTTTACCTTTTCCGACTATGCAAAGACGCGCATGAGCCGGTCTGTGTCGCCGTCGTCGCCGAGACTGCCAGCAGCACAACCCGTGGACCCAATTGGCACTCACGAATGGTCGCACGCGGCGCGCAAAATTAACGTCTGCTCCTACGGGATTGGCGGCATTATGAACCACCCAAACTCATGCCGCGAGAGGGGCATTTATTTGTATTACGGCTATAGAAAGTAACTTTGTAACGATTGCATTCATTAATATATGACTATGATAAATATGTGCCAAAAAAGCCATTAGAAACAATGGTATTCAATCGAGAAACGAGTTGTAGATACAAAAAGCCATGGATGTAAACCTGCTGGATATACCCTGAAAATTCTGTTTATCATCACTGGAATAATCCAATCTTTTCTAATCCTTGTTTCTAATCCTGTTTTTGCTGCTAACCTACTTTACTCCCCAAAGGTTTTTCTCTTCTCCTCCCACGTTTTCCTAACTCGCATTATCATTATCCAAATTTGTATGGAAACTGTGCATGCTTGCATGGTATTAGAACACCTGTAAAGTTTGTAGCTCTTTTTTTTGCCGGAATCCAAAAAGTTTCGGCCCGACCTTTGCAAAAAAAAAAATTGCAGCTGAGTCTTTTTTTTATTTTTTTGGCCGGCCACGTTTTCAACACGGCTGCTGCATCTTGATATTTTACTGACGAAATATTATTTCAGAATTCGTGCTTATCAAAAGAGTTTTTGCAAATATAAAAAAAAAAAAAAAAAAAAAAAAAAAAAATTAATGGGCTCTGATGAATCACCGACTTCTCTTGTTTTCCTTCTTTCATCGTTTTGAGTTAATTAAGATCTCGAACTACTACCGCGGTGTGTCTCCCCCTCCCTCTTAGACAGTCGTTCCTGAACCATGTCTTCCTCTAGTAGTTACTGGAACCTTCCGCGCAAGAATCAGATTGCACTACTTGTGCTCTGTCGGCTCACCGAGCCGCTTGCATTCACGTCTATCTCGCCCTACATTTATTTTATGGTTCGTGACTTTGGTTACAATGACCCCTCCACCATCTCGGCCCTGGTGACGCTTGTCATGTCATCGTTTGCCTTTGGCCAGGCGCTCACGGGCATTTTTTGGGGCCGGTTCAGTGATCACCTTGGTCGCAAGCCCGCATTGCTGCTGGGACTTGTCGGTACCTCCATCAGCATTTGTGTGTTTGGTCTCTCGCGTAATATATACTGGGCCATCGCGGGCCGGCTTCTGGCAGGCATGCTTAACGGCAACGTTGGCGTTATGCGTACTATTATTGCCGAGATCATTGGCGACCAAAAAGAACACCAGACGCGAGCCTTTGCAATTCTGCCCATGACTTTTAATATTGGCACTATTATTGGTCCCATGGTTGGCGGTCTGCTTGCCGACCCTGCTCATAATTACCCGCAATGGTTTGGCAACTCCAAGTTCCTGCTTAAATACCCCTACATCTTGCCAAACCTCTTCCCGATTCCACTCCTTTTGTTTGCATTTATTGTCTCTGCGCTTTTTATCGAGGAAACAACGGAAAATCACCACACGGCGCTGCTCCCCCTGCATCGTGACCCGGGGCTTAAACTTGGCGACTGGATTTTAACCAAGTTGAATCTGCCGGTGCCCTCGCGCCGCCGCCATCTCGTCTATGATGTTCTCACTAATGAAGTCGAGGAAGAGTCATTGCTCGAGTCGTCGGAATCTACTCCTTCCACGTCGGGTACCGCCACGCCTGTCCTGCCACCACCCAAGCCGGTAAAGCCATCGTTACGCTCAATCTTGACCAAGCCAGTGCGCGTGACTCTCTTTTGCTTTGTAACGCTTATGCTGCACTGCCCCTCGTTCCTGCAACTGCTGCCACTTTTCTTGTCCACCCCACGCATGCCGAACGCGCCGCCGGCCCACGGCCTAGTATTTAATGGTGGTCTAGGCTGGTCAACTGCGCGCATTGGAATGCTCATGTCTATCCTTGGGTTTACCGGCATTGCCCTCCAGCTCCTAGTTTATCCAACTGTAGCCAATATCTATGGTAACGCCAGGGTCCACCGGTTATCGCTGCTCATTTTCCCCGTGGCCTATTTTGTGATCCCATTTTTATCATTCACGCCCGAAACGCCCGCGCTCATCAGCACCTTGCTAATCATTCCGGTTGGTATGTTTGTGGTGCTTGGTCGCACCTTTGCCATTCCGCCCATGACCATCCTGATGACGAACGCGGCCCCCAGCCGTAGCGTTCTTGGGACTGTGCACGGGCTCACGCATAGCGTTGTCAGCGTGGCACGGTGCCTGGGCCCCTTTTTGCTAGGTAACCTTTATTCGCTTGGCGTTCGCATCAACGTTATTGGCCTGGCATTTTGGACCATGTCTGCCGTGGTGTTGATTGAAATCTACGTTGCACGCGACCTCAGGGAATGGGGGTCGGAAAAGGAACCCCTTGCTAGTCCGGGCGACTCTGGTGCTGGGGGAGAGGAGTCCACGCCGCTTGTGGTCGAGCAGCAGCGCGCGTCCTACGAGACTTTTGAAAATTCAAACGGCAAGTGAAATCTGCAACCGAGCAGAATTCAAGAAATATTCACCACTGCATTTGTAAAGAGTGAGGGAGTATTTGAATTATTAGAAGTAGTATTACGACAGCTTATATAATAGATCTAGACAATTAGTTTAAATGTAATAATAAAAATAGAACGTAGTGTTTCTCCATGGGTTTTTGACCAGACCAAAGATAAAACAACAGTGTGCTTTTTTTTTTTTTTTTTTGCCAATCACAGCGGGATTTTCCAGTCAGATTTCTTCTGGTAATACTCACGCGCAATGCGGTTACTGCCAATATGCGCCAAAACCTCCATTTCCGGCGGGGTGTCAAGGACCAGCCGCGCCACGTCAGAAACAATGTGGCCCGTGAGGCCCTGTAAAATGATAGTTGCAGCGCGGCTGCGCGTGCGCGTGGCGGCAGTGCCAGTAGGCACGGCCGCGCGGGCCACAACCACAACGCCCCGCGCGGGGACGGCGTAGTCGTGGAAGATCCAGCCGTGCCCGCGCACGGGCATGGGCGTGCCGCCCGCGTACCATGCGCTACGCTCAAGCACCCGCTCAAGCGGCAGTAAAAAGACACAATTGACCTCACTAGCGTGAACCACCGGTGCCAGCAGCGCGCCCAGGTGTTGTGTAACAAGCTCGTCGGCATTGGATTTGCTGGTAGGAGCCGCAAGCCCATCAATGGCCGCAACACACGGCCGCACCGCAATGTCATTGTATGAGAGGTAGCAGGGCATGGTGCCTAGCCGCCGAAACCCCGGCGCATTAGCGGGATTAAACCCAATCTCTTCGGCCGCCTCGCGCAGTGCACACTGCCACTCGTCCTCATCAAGGCTGTCAGCCTTGCCGCCGGGGAAGGCCGCAAGCCCCGGTGACGTCTTGAGGGTGTGAGCGCGGGTAGTCAGTAGCGTGCTAAAGCCGCCGCTGCTGCTGGAGTGGTTGTTGTTGGATTCGCGGCCGGGTGAAGGGAGCACTAGCACTAACACCGCAGCACGTTTGTGTAACGGGAAGGACCGCCAAATGGCGCCCGACGTTTCCTCGGCCACGTCGAGTGGCGTATTTGTCATGCCTACGCGGTTGTATTGTAATTGTAACAATGTCATGATTAATGCAAGTATCCCGGAGCTGCTACTGCTGTTGCTGCCGTTACTGTCAGTGCTTCTGTTGCTGCTGTTATTAAAACTCCTGATGTCGGTGTTGTTTTTTTCTTTTTTTTTTTTTTTTTTTTG
>JAKUCA010000684.1:0-10728 GCA_030567025.1 Geotrichum europaeum | reverse complement strand
CTGTCCCAAACCATTTATTCAATTCTTCCTTCTGAGATTTGTTGGGGTACAACCTGATCATGATGCTTTTCCCTGCTGATTCTTTTTTTGTCGATTTTTTCTTCCAGTTTTTGGCTTTCTTCGAGTTTTTGTCGTCTTTTTCTGTTCCGACAGCGGAGTCTATTGTTTTTGGCAACAAAAACAATGACGATGGACAAGACTACAGTGAAAAACTATTTTTTTGAGAACTTCCCATTATTTTTCACACAACTTCAACATTATATATATATATATATATATTTTTTTCTTTTATTAATTCAACCAAAATGATTCATTCTAATTTTGATGCCTTCAAAAATCAATTGTCTTTACAAAGATGACCTGTATAAAAGTGTGATTTAATTTTTAGTTCTGTTAAAATGCAGTTAAAAACAGCGAAAATTTTAGGTATCTAGCAAGCAGAAGCTTCTTTACTATCAAACATTATAGAGCTATAAAAGAAATTTAAAATAAAACCATGAGAGCAAAAAAATAAAAGACATAATTATTTACTAGAAAGTGTTTGATTCCTCAAATCGTTTGTCAAAGTCCCAGAATTTTGTACTAGAAATATCTTGAAAACTTTTAGAATATTAAGGCTTTACAACCAACCGTGAGACAGTTTTTTTAGCATCTCAATAATTTGTTTAAATACCAAGCTGAAAAGTAAAAATTCCAATAATGATTTTAAAAATAAAAAAGACCAGATTTTTTTTACAAATATATTGCTAACATTTTGTGAGTATTGAGACAATTTGGTACCTGCGTTTAAGAACGTTGCTGAGTCTGTGCCAACCAGCCTGGCTTCATAGATAGATAGATAATCAGTTTAATCAGCCTGGCTTCAGTAAACATTTAAAAGAAAAAAATTGGTATATAAAGAATTAATCTCTAACTTAGCTTTACTTTTCTAGTTTATTTATAAATTTTTTACACGTAAATAATGTGACTCTAACTTTAATTTGAAATATTTCATATAAGTTGTGTTTGTGATGCATCAATATTTTTTTTCTATCGTTAAACACATATTTTATATATTGGAAGACGGAGTTAATAAATTCACGCCCGGATGCAACTCACCTGGGCTCTCAGCAAATGTTGTCGACTTAAAATAATTGAACACATCCTGGCTCCTACACGCCGTATAAAATGTAATCACTTGAGAAATCATTAAAAATTTTATTTTCAGGCTCTTTTTGGTATTTTAAAGAGGTTTAAGATGGGGATTCATTTCCTACACCTTTTAAAGCAAATGATTCTTTCAAGTGAAGCAGCTAGTGAAAGCTTTACTGCCTACCAATCACTTGTAAGGTCCATCAAATAATACAAATTCAGACTTTTCTAAATGAATGAAATAGATTAAATATATATAAAGCACTTGTCCTGATTAATATATATAATGCTAAAGTTTTTTGGTTTAATTTATGATGCTTACGTTTAACAAAAGAGTCTCTATATTAAGTCAGAGGAGACAATGGAGGTCATTATATGTCTTCATTCTATCACACTTTGATTCTTAGGCAGTTAGCAGTGGGTGATTATTGGTTACATAACAATTGGCTGAAGGTTTTACATAATATTTACATCTTAGACATGAATATCTTGGGGGCCCCAATCAATGTGAAAAAAAAAAAAGCTTACATATTTCAGCAGATAAAAAGAGCAAGGAGGGGAGATTAAAGAAAAAAAAAGGAAAAGAAAAGGGTCTGGTTAAAAAAAAAGGATGACCGTGAATCATGAACGCAAAAGGTTCAGTGAAAAAATAAACATTAAATGATTAAGTGATTATTATGTAGCTGGTGATAATAGTGTCGCTGGTGGCAGCACCGTGGTGTCGTGTGTATATTTATATATATTTATATATATCTATCAGGGGTGGGAAAAAGAAAAGAGAGAATAGTCAATGAGCCTATGCCTTTTTCACGGGTAGGCTGGGGAGCGGTCGCGGTTCGTGTATCGGTATCCCTGCGTGCAGCGACGCTCGCCGCATGCTGGCGGTAGGTCCGGGCACCACGGCGGCAGCGGCAGCGCTGACAAACATGTGGTTCAGGCCCTTGTATGGACTCAGCCGGTTCTTGGGATTAAGCACTAGGCACTGTGCAACAAAGTCGAGAAAGTCCGCGTCTGAGCACTTCATAACGCGTCGCAAAGACTTTGTTCCCGGGTATTTTTTACTCACGGGCAGTGGGTTGCCAACGCTATCAAAGTAGAGTTTCCGCCGCCGGCACTGGTTGATCATGTAGCGGTCAGGTGCACCAAAGATCTCCATGACGCCGCCAAAAACCTCCTTTTCATCCTTGCCGACAAAAAGCGGATAACTCGTGAAGAGCTCGGCAATGATGCATCCAAGACTCCACACGTCAATACGCTGGTCATAGTCCATGCCAAGAATCACCTCGGGCGCGCGATAAAACCGCGACTGAATGTATGTGTAGCTCTTCTCGGTCACAAAGCATGACGAGCCAAAATCAATAATCTTGACCAGGCCACGCTCTGGATCACTTAGCAAGATGTTTTCCGGCTTGAGATCGCAGTGAATAATCTCCTTGCAGTCCAAAAACCGCAGGCCCTCGAGCAGCTGTTTGGTGAAGTGCCGGATCAGCCGCAGGTCAAGACCCTTGAACTTGTTGAACTTGAGCAGCTCGTAGAGGTTGATCCCCAGCAACTCAGTCGAGATGCAAAGGTGCTCACGAAAACTAAAGTGAGCCGTGTACCGAATTAGGTGGTACTTGTCCTTGACGTCCCACATTGACAGCGCGCGCAGGATATCTGCTTCGATTAATGCCTGGTTATGGAAAGTTGCACGGTTGATGGTCATCTTCACTGCCACAAGCTTACCATTCTTGTGATCAATGCATTTGAGCACTTTACCAAAACTACCCTTACCAAGTACACTAAGAATCTCGTAGCGGTACGCAATGTGGTCACCGGAAATAGCGGTGTAGTCGCCGTTCTCATCGTCAAATCCGTAGTTGTTGGCCGCATGCCGAATGTCGCCGCTAATCTTCTGCGCGTTGGGCCGCCCGCAGAAATACACGTGCCGGTAGTCAAGGATCTCGCCCTTTTCAAAAATGTTGAGCCGGCCGGACCGCGCTGCGTGCGCCGCGGTGATGGGCTCTGTGCCCTGCAGGTACCGCGCATCAATCTTTTCATCGTCATCAAATGAAGTAACCAACAGCTTCATTAGCCGGGGGATCTCATCATCAATGTGTGCCTGCAACTGCATCGGTGAGTTGGATATGCGCCGGTTCTCAAGCTTGGGTTTCTGCTCGCGCGGCACCAGCATGATGCGCGGAACGCCCTTGTTGGTGGTGCTAGACTTGGACCGCATAGCACTCACCTTTTCGTTTTCTTCTTCCTTGATTATCTTCTTGTGGCCATAGCTGTGTTTTGGGTAGATGTGCGCGGGGCGGTTCAGCGGGCGGTATGGCGATGTCACAGGTGGTTTATTCATCGAGAGGTTCTGCATTTTTTCAGAGAGGTCGGGAATGGAGCCCCCGTTCATTGGTGACGTTGACGAAGCCAAGTCGGTCATAGTGTATGACTTGGGCATGTCCTCCTTGTGCCTGGTCTTGCTCTTGTGCATGGGCGAGCTGCCGGATACGGAGCTGGGCATGATCTCGCTTTTACGCGCTTTGAGAAAGGTACCGTTCGAGACGGGCTTGATGACCTCACTCTTGCGCGAGCGCGTCACCGAGGTAAGCACCGGCTGTTTGGTGACAACGGTGCTGCGGCGTTTGACGGTGCGCTCGATTGGCAGCACTGGCAATTTACGTGGGTGAGCGGCGCGCTCCGCTGACACGGTTGACGACGTTGCCGAGGGGGCTGTCGTATCAGGAAACTTAATAGTCGAGATGTAGTTGGTACCGGCATGACTGACGCTTGATTGCCTATCCTTTAACGATGCAATCGAGGCATTTGCAGCAACAGCCTTGTCCTCGACTTTGGGTGGTGAGACCAGGCGCGAAGAGTAGCGATCAAGGCGGTGTTTTGAGCTCAGCGATGTATCGGTTATTGAATGCGTGAGCGTGCGTTTGACCGTGGTTGTATATGGAGTCGTAGCGGCTGGCGTTACCGCCGCCGCCGGTGGCGTGGACGTAGGCGTGATGGCCTGTTTGTGCTGATGCACAGGCGTATGCCGGTGATTGGGGGTATGACGATGATGATGCGGCAGCTCAGAGCTCTCTTGTTCGATAATGTCATGCAAAGGCGACGGCCGTGGGGCGTCGCGGGCCGCCAAGTGATTTTTCGGGGAATGCAAGTTGGAGTAAGATTTGGACCCGGGTAGCGAGCTCTGCGAGCTGGTTTCAGCCGAGCGCGGCGGCTTGAATTGCTCAGATTTTCGCTTTGCCAGTTCGTACTTGGAGGGAATTGAGGGCAGGTCGTGGCTGCGCTTGGACTTGAGATCTGGTGGCGACAGTAGCACATTGTTGCGCCGGGTGCGTGGCTCATGCGGCGAGAGCAGCCGACCATGCGACCCCACAGTGGCCCCGCCAGAGCCGTTGGTGCTACTGCTACTACTTGTGCTACGCTGGTGCGTGCGGGTATGAATGTTTGGCGGCGACAGCAACGTACGCCGAGACAGCGACGACTTGGTGTCACTGGCAAAGTTAGTTGACTCGCGGCGGTGCACGGGCTTGCGGATAGAAGGCGTAGAGCCCACAATCTGCACGTCGTCGTCCTTGGCGGCTGTTGTGGTGGTAGTGTTGGTAGTATTAGTAGTAGTAGTATTAGCGCTGGATTGTCCGTGATTACTGGCTCCAGACTTGGAGCCTATGCGAAGAGGAATGGACGATGATCTCGGAATGTGGCTGCGATCACGGTCGGTGAGCAGCGTGAGTGGCGATTTGTTGACAGTGCTGCTACCGGGTGCCCCGTGGGGCTTTACCGGCGGCGGCTGCGGGAGCGGGCTGATGTGCCTCCGGCGGGCGCTGGCGGCGCTGGCAATAGCAGAGCCGGCTGCGGCGGCTGCGGCTGCGGGATTGCCGCTGTGAAGTTTTGATGCGCTCACGGGCAGTGATGACGGGAAGGAGTTGAGCAGTTTGCTGCTCGAGGCGGTTAGCAGAGCGGGTTCAGAGCGCTCGGGGGAGGAGACGTACCTCTTGACATCGTCATCGAGCAAGCTCTTGGTGGGCGTGCTGGGCAGAATCGAGGACATGGTGGCGACGGAGGGGCCCATTCAGCCAGAGGACGCGACGAAGTAGAGGGGAAGAAGGGGAGAAGGTGGCTGCAAGGAAAGCGCGTTGAGGATGATGATGAAGGCCTGGATTATTTCAAAGAAAAAAAAAAAGGGGTGCTGCTGCTGCTACAGTTACTACTGCTGCCATGGCTTTGACTCGTCAGGCCCAACGAAATAGCAAATCGGACGAATTGGGACAAAATGTAAACAACATGGTCATTGTGGTGTGCTGGGTCCTAATGCAGCCGCTATGACCTCATCAATGACTAACGCTTTAGCTGCTTTGGGACATGACGCGGCGCGTCGCGAAAATAAAATAAAAAAAGAACTATTATTAATTGAAAAAAAAAGATACTCGCGACTATCTCTATTCAAACAACAGAATCATATACCCCACGCAATCTTTTTAAGCAACCCCAGACTATGCTGAAACGAAGTTACGATGTCCAGAGTGACTTATACCCTTCGGCGCTTGCCGCCAGTGCCGCTTCTACCCCCCGGCCGCGCGTTGTGCCACGGAGCGTAGGCGCCCAGTTCCACGCTGCGCCGCTCACCAACTCTGCCGGGTCAAGCAGTACAACTATCCCCAGCGATGAGCCAGCGTCAGTGATACGCAAGCGTCATGTCACGGCGCCGCTGCAGAGCCATATTGAACAAAACACAATACGCATGCTGATGGAGGGCTCACGCAAGCTCTCTCGATCAGGGCAGCAACCACAATCAATCACTCCTAATAGCAACAGCAGCAACAGCGCGTTTGCATCGGCATGCCAGGACTGCGAACGGCCCATTGACAACGCACGGGAAGAGCTGGCCGCATGCAAGCGCTGCGGCGCTCATGTGTGTTCAAACTGTTGCACCAAGGCCGTGTACGCCGGTGGCGCGACCGACACTATCCTCTGCTTACGTTGCACGTAGCCGAATCAGCAGCGACGCAGAATGAGGGTCATAAACCTCTCTTTAGCTCCCCGAGACCTCTAGTTACTTCTAATATTCACACATCTTATTTATATATTTTATTATTATTATTATGATTATTTTTACTTGTGATTAATTAGATTTTTTTTATGTATATAATTATATCATGTCTAACAAAACTACAAAAAACGATAATGAATAAAAGGGGGAGAAAAAAAAATACTACTAGGGCCCCTTGCTGCCGCAATTAAAACTGAATCAAAGCTTGGTGTTGCTGCTGAGGCTGCTGTTGGAACTGGAGCTGGCCCGTAGGTTGACTCTGGAACTGACCCATGGGCTGGCTTTGGAATTGAAAGCCCTGCTGTTGAGGTTGCTGCTGCGCTGACTGGAATGCACTGGGAGCCATGCTCTGTCTAAACGGGTTCATACCTGTAGTCTGCGTGGCCAGGCCGCCAGTCAAGCTTGGTGTAGCCGTGGAGATAAAACTGTTGGTGGGCGCCGGGGCAGTACCAAAGTTAAATCCAGCGTTGGCGTTGCTGCCAACGCCCATTGAGCTGAGCGAAGGCATGGGTGGGATGCTGCTGCTGGTCGATTGCGCAAACGGGTTACCGCCCGTGGTTTGCGGCATCATCGATATGGGCCGGCTGCCAACCGTTGCCGCTCTCTGGAGAAACGGGTTACCGCCTGTCGAGCTCGGCATCACTGACGCCCGGAACGGGTTGGAGCCGGTGGTGCTCGATCCCAACTGCGATGCAAACGGGCTGCCGGTGCTGACAGATCGGACGCCGGGGTTAAAACCAGACGCAGTAGAAGGAATGACAATAGAGGGAGATGTGGAGTAGCCACCGAAGCCAGCTCCGGTGAATGCAGGTGTAAGCTGGGCCTGGGGCTGCTGCTGGAACAGGCCGGTCTGCTGAGCCTGTAGCTGGGAAGTGTGCTGAACCTGTAGTTGAGCCTGTTGCTGAGCCTGTAGTTGAGCCTGTTGCTGAGCCTGTTGTTGTGCCTGGAGCTGGGCTTGTTGCTGAACTTGTTGCTGGGCTTGTTGCTGGGCTTGTTGCTGGGCTTGTTGCTGGGCTTGCAGCTGAGCCTGCTGTTGCGCCTGCTGTTGCGCTTGGAATTGAGCCTGCTGAGACTGAAGTTGAACCTGCTGGGACTGAAGTTGCGATTGTTGAGCCTGTTGCTGCGCAAACTGCGAGTTGTCTGGCTGGCCCCAAGGGTTGACGATGCCGGTTTGGCTGGGGACAATCTGGGCCTGGACCACAATAGGTTGAGCTACAATTTGTTGTTGTAGCTGCGGCTGCTCCTGATTGGTGCTGCCACCAAAAATATCAATCAAGTTGCTGGGTTGCGTTTGCTGGCTGATGAGAGAATGGAACGGGTTGGTATCAACCGTAGCGCTTGCGGCGTTTTGTACGGGATTCAATCCATTCGCAGCCGTCGCAGCAGCAGAGCTATCATTGGTCGTCACTGTTTTTCCGGCTTCCTTGGCCTGCTTCTCGGCCAGGTACTGGCGGTGGTTGATCTCAAAGTCAGGATCATGCAGATACTCTTCCAGGGAGTCGGTAAGTGAGACAGGGGCATGTTTTATGTTGGGCACACGCAATTGCGTAACGGTCTCGAGGTTTCGAGCAACCCGCAAAAAGCCAACAACTTCAGTCGTCTGCTTTGTGAACCGCTTGTAAATTTCGAGTCCATGCGTGGCGTCGACCTTGGACATTTCAAAGTAATGCTCTAGTACGTTAATCACGCCCTCGTTCAGCGTCTGGTAAAGTGCCAGCAGGTCTCGCACAAGATACCTGAATGCTGTTAACACAATCTCATTGTCTATGTCCTTTTCGTGGAAGCGGCACCGAACTAGCGCTTGAATCTGTAGTAACACGCTGTCGCATTCGCGCAGCAGGCCCTTCTCGACAGCCAGCGTCCGCAGTCGGCCGCCAGTTTTGGATTTGTTTCGCACATAGTCGACCTCGGTCTTGCTGTACTGAACGGCCCGCTCCTTGAGGTACCGGGCGTAGCGGCCAATGCCGTAGGACTTGCCGCCCTTATCAGCGACTGTATCAAACATGCGAATGTTATGCACCAAATATTTAAGAGTAGCCTCCTTTGCACCCTCTCTAATCATAATGTGAATCACAATGAGCGCCTTGTACGAAACAGTCCACGCAGAGTCCTTGAGCCGGATGCTGAGCGCCCAGAGGATGGCCTCCAGGTCTTCGGGGTAGTTGGTGCCGTCAAGAATGGGCTCAATATACTTAGCTTTGGGAGAGTCAAGTTTGACCTTCGTAGCGCCTTTAACGACTTTATCATACTTCATTGTCAAATGCGAACAGAGCGGGCTGCGACTAAGGGGGGTGTGGGCGGGGGGCTTATACGTTTGTCAATAAGGGGTTGTTGGTGATTAGGAGGAGTGAATAACGGTGGGCCAAATGGGAACTTGACAAAATGGAAAAAAAAAAAAAGAGGCCTAACCCTTTTAAGCAGCGCTGCGGAATTAAATACCAACTCGACTCAAAGCGACGTGTGAAAAAGATGAAAAATAAATCACCATTGCGACTTTTAAGTAGCTGATTGTAAAAATGATAATGAAAATAGAGAAATTGCGAGGAGAGTGGTTTACTACGGGATATGCTTTTTGTTCTGATAAAGTATACCTTATTGCATATAACCTGCATCCTTCTATCTTCTGTCGAATCTTGTCTTCAGAGATTTCTACGGCTGTTTTCCCTGGGATTGTATCAGTCAAGACAATTGCCTCAAATATTGGGCGTAGACACTCGATGTTAACGTATGGCTGATTAAATAGACAATGCAGATAATGTTTCAGTTTATACTATCCCCAGTTTTCTGCAAACAAGTTGGCCAAAATTGCTTGCGTTGATATTGCTTAACAGTGAGCTCAAGTTCCTGCGCACATTATGGCCAACAAATTTAATAGTCTTTACTTGCATTAATGGGCTTAAACTACGCTCTTCTGTTAGAATGAAGTTGATTGTTTAGGAAACTTGGTCTGTGAGTATTCACCAGGTCAGATTTCTGTCTAAACTTTATGAGACTCTCTACGAGTTGGCGCTAAATCTTGGGTGGGTATCCGGTCCATTTAACAGATTAATATTCTGCATCAATGTCAAAGCTGACCGGCGAAGTTAAATGAAGAAGACCAGAAACCACCCGAATTCTTGCCTTATCTACAAAATAAAATAAAAAACAAAATAAATTCTTGACATTGGATTTTCTTTAGCTTGGTTAGTGCAGAGTTCTGATACCATGAAAAGTAATACTAAAACCCGAACATCCTACAAGTTAACAATCAAATTAGAGCCGCGACATTCAGATTCACGTACTGTCTGTAAAATCGCTTTTTCTTTAACACTGTGTTTGAATTTGAGCTTTCACTAGCAGTAACAGTAACAATCATTACAAAAAAAAACGGAAATAACTTGGCTGTTTTGCTAAAGCTTGATTGTTGAAAACCTGAGAGTGGCCAAATAACATATTAGTTAAACACTCCTGGCAGAAAAGTAAATGAGTAAAAGAAAAGGTCTTTTAATTTCATTGGCAACGTTAGCAAGGTTTTCAAAAGCCCAATTTTGATCTTCAAGCGAGTAAATTAAATCTGAGGAAAAAAAAATCTTGACAGAACTGATTCTGCTATTAACGTTGGGACTGTTTCTTGAGTATAAACCTCAAAATTATTGTGTTTTTTACTCGATCTTTGTCTTTTTTTTCAAGTTTTTTTTTTAAATTAATTGATGTATCTCATCGCCTGTAACTTCATATTCATTGTCTTTAGACAAAAAATTTGAAGCTTGATCTGGATGGCCGCAAATAAGTGCAACCAAGTCTTGTAACGTCATAAGAATCAATAATATCAGAATTTTTATATAGCTAATAGTATTATTGGTATCTTGCCTGCTGCTACTTTTGCTTCAATTTTTGCTAACCTGAAGGTTTCTAATGGCAACCCAAAAAAATTGAGCCTTGCTTTCTGGTTAAAATTACGATCGTTATATTCGAGACCCATAATGCCAGCCAACAAAATTTCCCCAAACCAAGTCTTGCTAATTAAACTCAAGATCTTTTTAGACATACAGAGGATTTTGTCTGGAGTAGATCCTTCTAGACCAAGGCAACTCTTTATAATAAGAAAAAAAAACCTATCATCGTTACTGCCCATATAAGAACCTCAGGATACGCATCTAATGAACCACAAAAAAAATCCAAGCAATTTTGAAGTTGTTTAATGTTTAGTTCGTTGTTGCTTAAAGAAGACTGCCAAAAAAAATACAACTTGAACAATCAAACGTCTGACAATCTAAACCCTTAATTTTGCCAATGTAGTAATTTTTCTTTTAAAAAACTAGAACACTTTTGACTTTATGATATTAAATGCACTCAAGTTAAGATCTGTATTATGTGTTTGAAGTTCTAAATTGTTAATTGTTAGTCCCTAAACATCCAAATTTGGTTTATGTAAATCTGTTTTTATTCTCGCTTACTTAGCTTCTTATACCGAATAATGTGGATTATACAGTCACCTACTTCCTCCCTATTCCCAGCATTTTGCCTCGTACCAGAGCGAGATCTGAGTTGCTCAACGTCTCTCTCGTACCGCC
>JAKUCA010000683.1:0-10740 GCA_030567025.1 Geotrichum europaeum | reverse complement strand
ATTATTATTATTATTATTATTATTATTATTATTATTATTATTATTATTATTTGTTGTTAGATAGTCCTTATGTTTTAAAAAATCAGCTCTAAGACACAAAATTCAATAAACACAATACTTTTCCTTTCAAAATCAAAGTAAACATAAATAAAACTAAAGCTAGACAAACAAAAAAATAGAAAATAAAAATGAATCTAACAAATCAATAATACAAGAGAAATCATGTTTAATTTTTGAGAGCAGATCTCTTCTTGTTCTTGATGGTAATGGCAACCTTCTGTTCTTCCTCCTCGCTGATATCCATAGCATCTTCCATTTCCTCGTCCTCCTCGATCTGGTCTTCCTTCTCCTGCTGCTTCTTGAGAGCTCTCTGTACCTCCACCTCTCTGATTCTTAACAGTTCGGGGTTCTCCTCGACCAGCTTTCTGTCCAGTTCCTTCTGTCTCTCCTTGTTGCCTCTCATTCTGTTCTTGTAGAAAGCCCGTTCTCTGCGCGTTCTAATTTCTTCAATGCGGCCCATGGCTCTCAGAGTCTCAGAAACGAGATCACGGTTGTATCTAACAGGCACGTTGCGGCGGGCACTAAATGACAAAGTGGAGTCGACAACCATCTCTTTACCAGCAGCCTTACGGAAGGCCTTAGTCCAGCGAAGCTTACGGGGGTTACGCTTCAGCTTGAAGTTCTTGTGACATTTGGAACGGCAGAATCTGAACTCTTTGGCGTCGTTACGAACAAACATGATACCGTGACCAGGCTAAATGAAAAAAAAAAAAAGGCGAGTTAGTCAAAAGAACATTGTCTCTATTAAAATAAAAAAATTGACACTTACGTATACTGGCGAGGAGCAAAAGTGGCAGTTGTACACACGCATGTTGATATGTATTTATATATGAGAGATAATGCTGAAATGAAAAGTTGAAGAAAGAGAACTGTTTTTCCAACTTTTCAACCAGGGCAAAGAAAATTTTTTTGGGATAAAACTGGAACAATAGAAACTCCCAACGACCCTAACCCACAATTATTAAACTTTCAAAAAAAAAAAAAATGCTCCTCCAATAACACATTCAAATTTCTAGTCCCTTTGGCCTTTTGTCTTTTAATCGACATCCCTCTATCATTACACTACACACACATACAGATTTTAACATGAGTTCAGAAAAACCTGGATTTTTTCAAGAAGCTTACAATGACATTTCGTCCACTATCTCAAGCAGCCCTGTTATGGCTGGTGCTGTGATTGTTGGCGTTTTCTTTGTCGTATGTTAATACTCTTTTTTTTTTTTTTTATCACTCGAAGTTTTATTTATATAAACATCAAAATTAACGATCTAACACTCTATCTACAGGGCAAGTCTTTGATGACAAAGAAGGGACCTGGTGTCGGTGGCAGAACCTTTTACACTGGCGGTTTTGAAACCAAGATGAATGCCAAAGAAGCCCTGCAAATTCTGAATCTACGAGAATCGACGCTCTCCAAGTCCCGGCTAAAAGAGAATCATAGAAAGATCATGTTGCTTAATCATCCGGATCGTGGTGGATCGCCTTATATTGCTACCAAGATTAACGAGGCTAAAGACTTCTTAGAGAAGCGTGGTGGCATCCGCGACAAATAGAAAATGTCAAAAACTTTTGTATTATAATCACAAGTAAAGATATATATAAAAATTGTACATATTGTTATTCCTAGACTATCAACTCTTGGTAAAAATGGAAACAACATCTCCCTCTGCTACCTTGTGCTGTAAACCGCACTTTTGAGGACTGTGTTTGGCAGAAGCACCCCAGACCAATGCATATTTAAACTTGTTTTTAAAATCTCTGTGAATGGAGTCACAAACGTTTTCAATCGTGTTCCTTGCCGTCCTGACCACCATAGGCTCTGTAAAATCCGGTGCAGAACCCTTTGGCTTTGTATAAATGCGGAGTAATGACAAATCGGCCCAGATGCGCTCCAACAAGTCGTCCAAACCAAGTTCCAAGGACACAGAAATAACAATAGAATTATCCAAACGGGCTAAACGGTCGGTTTCTTCAAGTGAAACGGCATCAATCTTATTATAACAGTAAAGACAGGGAATGTATGATCTGTGGGAACTGTTGATAACATCAATGAAATCCTCAACTGTACAGTCTTCGTCTCTAACTAGCACTTCTGCATTGTGAATCTTGTAATCTTTGAGAATATCACCAACCAGCTTTTCGTTCAGGTACTTAGGTGGCGACGTGGCGTTGAATTTGAGACCACCCGTTTTCTTAGGGTTGAAAACAATGTTAGGCTTCTCCCTGTTCAGTCTGATACCCACGGCTTCTAACTCCCTCTCAAGAATAGCTCGTTGCTCTTCGGGTTTTGTGGCGTCGAGAACCATAAGAATAAGATCAGCAGTTTTCGCTGTGGCAACAACCTGTCTACCTCTACCCTTGCCTTCCGAGGCACCCTGGATAATACCTGGCAAATCCAAAATCTGGATTTCCGAGCCATTGTACTCTAGAACACCGGGAACTGAAGTCAGAGTTGTGAATGCATACTGAGCCACCTCAGACTTGGTCTTAGTGATCTTGGACAGTAGAGATGATTTTCCAACAGAGGGAAAGCCAATGAGCGCTACTCTGGCATCACCACTTTTTTGTACTTCAAATCCTTGGCCTGGCGATGAGGAGGAGCCTGGCGGAGGCTCGAGCAATTGCTGACGGTATCGCGCAAGCTTACCCTTAAGAAGACCAATATGGTACTCAGTGGCCTTGTTCTTCTGCGTTCGAGCAAGCTCTTCTTGGATTTGCTGGATTTTCTCAATGATACCCATGATCTGTCGTTAGCTGAATGAGCGAGAGGCTGATGTAGTTGACGATGCTCTGAGGGAAGGCTGGAAATTTTTTGCTCTTGCCGGTCCAGATAGGGTAAGGGTATGTTGGTTTCAATACTCATGTCATAAGTCTTGGGTCCATGACTAATTTCCTGCCCTAACCTTCTCGTCTCGAGGATAGAAAAATAATTTAAAATTAAATTAAAAGAGACTCATTGGACTTGCAAATTCGGAGTCATCCAATGTCAGCAAATATAAAAGCCGCTTTAAAGACCTCGTACTGGCTTTGATCTCCACCACCACCGCTATCAATCGCCCATATATATATATATATATATCAATGTCCGCTATTCGTAAAGAACCCCACTATTTTGGTGCAGGCCCTGCTCTTCTGCCCACTGAGATTGTCATTCAGGCTGCTGCCGATTTCGTCAATTACAACAACGTTGGCTTGGGTTTGGGAGAAATTTCCCATCGCTCTTCTGACGCCATCAAAATTGTCAACGACACCAAGGCTAACCTGATTAAAGTCCTCAACATTCCTGACACCCACGAAGTTTTGTTTCTGCAAGGCGGTGGCTCTGGCGGTTTTGCTGCAATTGCCTACAACCTGATTGCTGCCTTTGCTTCTAAGACTGGTAAGAAGGGCAAGGCCGACTACTTTGTTACCGGCGACTGGAGTAGTAAGGCTGCAAAGGAAGCCGAGCGTTTGGGCTTTGATGTCAACTACGTTGTTGACGCTAAGAAGGCTAACAATGGCAAGTTTGGTGTCATCCCCGATAAGTCTCAATGGAAGTTTAGCAGCCCTGAGGAAACTGCCTATGTGTACTACTGCGACAATGAGACGGTTGCTGGCGTCGAATTTCCCTACGTCCCCGAAATCCCCGAAGGTGTTGAACTTGTGGCCGACATGTCTTCTAACATTCTTTCTCGCAAGGTTGATGTCTCTAAGTTTGGTCTCATTTTTGGTGGAGCTCAAAAGAACATTGGCATTGCTGGTGTCTCCTTCTATATTATGAAGAAGTCCCTCTACGAAAACAGAATTTCTGACAAGGAGCTAGTCGCTTTGGGCATTCCTTTGGCACCCGTTGTGTTTGATTTTGCTACCATTGCTAAGAACAATTCTACCTACAACACACTGCCCATTTTTGCTGTCCATGTCATCAACTTGTGTCTGCTTAAGATGCTTGCCAATGGCGGTCTCAGCCATCAGCAGGAGGTTTCTGAGCGCAAGGCAGAGATAATCTACAAGACCCTGGATAAATACCCTCAGGTGTTCAATTTGCCTGTGGATAAGTCTGTCCGCAGTAAGATGAACATTGTTTTCACTTTGAAGGAGGAGGATGCCTTTTTGAACCAAGCGGCTGCGAAGGGATTGACTGGTTTGAAGGGTCACCGTTCCGTTGGTGGTATCAGAATCTCCAACTACAACGCTGTTAGTGAAACAAGCGTGAAATTGCTTGTTGAGTTTATTGAGGAATTTGCCGCTACTCAACAGTAAACGAGCTGTTTTACAGGTCAAGTACCATCGTGCACCCTCTCTAGTTCTGACTTTTGAGTGGTTATTTAATTGTAATTGCCAATATTAGTTCATTCATATCGATTGTTATTTATTCATTTATCATTGGCCAAGTTGGAATTGGACATGCATTGAAGATCAGTATTATCAACGCAGCGTGTGAGTGCTGAGTTGTAGATGCTGGCCTCGTCATTCACTAATTTCGCTAGTCATCATTATCGCCTGCATAGTAATCAAGGATGATGATATATTTGCTATGTATTTAAGGTAATGGATTGGATGCTGTTTTTATGATTTAGCTGAGAATTAAAACAAAAGCTTTTAGATTTTGCAAATCTGAATGCAACTCTTCACCAGTGTAAAGATGCCTGGCCTTTACAAAAAAAAAAAAAAAAGTCAACAAAAAGGAAGATATTTACAACCTGAGACGTTTGATATTGACTCAAATATATCAAAAACATCTTTCAATATTCGTCTAGTTATAATGAACCTTTAGATGAGCCAACAGTTGATGAGTTGACAGTAGAGGCTGGGCTGGCGAACGCGAGTGCTAAAAAAAATAAATGCTCAAGCCTGTGGGCAAACATTTCGCCTGCTAAAACCATATTTTAAAATTCAGTGTTGCAAACTTAAGAATTAGCTTTTTGACGCAAAATTGAGGTCAAATTAGCAAAATGTCCATTTAACTTAAACCGTTGTTTGAAAAGTTTTTTTTGGCATGCCCAGATCTTATTTTCAATCAGTGACAAACTGTTCTTTTTTATTTTTTTTTTTTTCCTTTGAGAATTTTGAAGTCTGGATTCTCTTAGAAAAAAAAATAGATCGACATAGCTTGGCTATTGCTTGTGTACAATTTACTTTAAAAGCCAAGAGCAAAGAGTGGGTTTATCAGACTGTCTCACTATTTGCAATAATTGTAGAAGTGAATTCTTGGTCATTAGCAGAAAGAAAATAAAATAAAAACTGTTAGCAGATTACGTATTACATCAACAGGGTTCTTATTTTTGCACCAGGCTGCTTCCTTTTTTTTTTTTTCAACACTTGTATCATGAGGTAGTTATAGCAGTAGTTAATTCCGGTGTACTTTAATTCCTTGTTTTTATAAGTACACATCTTTTTTTTTTTTTTTTGTATTAGAAGTAAAAGCATTTTTTGTAATGAAGTTTTTCCCCTGTTAATTGGCTGATTGTCAATAGGACTGTCGAAGAAAAAAAAATAATCCTGACGTTTAAGATACTAGAGAGGGCATTATCTGTTGTAATTCTAGTTGGTGAGACCCCAATTCCCCTATTACAAGATCTGTAATAACCGCTTTTGTTTCATCTTGCGAAAAGGGTACTTCAATGTAAATTCTTTTTTACTCATGTCTGGTGCAAGCCTCTTTTTTTTCTTTTTCTGCAGCAGTAGTTTCGCTTCGCTCAATTTAGGATTTGGGTTCAAAACTTTGAGAGAATGTACAGTGAGAAAGCCGTTAGTTCAGAATAATCAAGTTTAAATAAAGCGTTCGTGCCACAGCAAGCCACAATATTTGTAATTTTGGAGTCTACAAGCAACATGAAAATCTATGAGGACCTTAAGGAGGTGACCAACTAGCAACAAGCCCCCCGTTGCTACATGGAAAAAAAATAAAGATGAAAGATTTGATTTTTAGTCAAACGTGCCCCAGCTGATATGCACGTAGCAAAGTCCGCTGCCATTTGGTTTCATGTCTTTTTTTTTTTTTTTTTGGTGTGAGCCTACACGACCAATGGGTAAACATTTTTGCAACTCAATAAGCAGAAACTAAGAGCACTGGGGCGAGTAGAACTATCAAAAAAAAATATATATATTTTAAAAACCACTTTATATAACAAAATAGCTATATATGCAAGAAATGTAAATTAGAAAACATTAATCTAGTCGAACTCAGGAATCTCAGAGTGAAAGAAAGGCATATTAGTGCTTAGAACTGGCACAAATGTCTCAGACACAAAACTATTTTTCTCAGATGGCTCAGTAACACCAATTTCTGCTTCTTCATCATTTCTTGTCTTTCTTTTAACTCTGTGCTTGGAAGGATCTTTGTCAAACGGATCTTCCTGAAGAAGATATTCATTTTCTCCTGTCTCTTTTTGGGAAACATCGATACCGTAATGCTTCGGAATATTCTGGCCACCATCGGTGCTGATTCCAAACCCATCAACGAGTAGAGCACGTTTAGTCCAGGGTGAAATGATACCAACAAAATGCCATTCAATGTTATTGTTGGCTGCGTAACGCTGGATAGCATTTTTTATGTCAACTAAATTCTGAACACCGGTGGCATCTAGATAAGGAACAGATGTAAAATCAAGAACGACCGCACGAAGCAAAGGTCGGTTGTCAACCTCACCAGTGTCCACGGGATGTCTAGGACCATGGTCATTCCAAGGCCTATCACCTAGTTTGATACCGTGTGTGGCCCGGCCAGTTCTAGTGACACGCTTGACTTCATCTAAAAGATAGTCGACTTGTCTAGAGCAATTAGGGTAGGTAAAGGACTCATTGGGTCTAAACACAATTACACCAGGAGGAGGAGGCAAAACTTTTAGATCTGGATTATGCGACTTAAGATCAAGAGGAACCCACCTGTATTTGCGACTAACTTGAGAGTTGATAGACAACTGGCCAGTAGCAGGAATATTCTCAGTAATTTCATATGATTTGTGTTGCAACTTTTCAGAACTTGAAGATTTAATAGAAGCTGAATCAAATTCGGGAACACCGATGATGACAGGGTTGATGACCTCAAAGTATTCAATACGGCCGAGAAACTGGCCTTTGGCTTTGGCAATCCTGAGAAGCAAAAATGCCAAAGAAGCAGCCATGGAGAAGTAGATACCAGCCTCAATGGTGACAAAAACAGTAATCAAAACAGAAGCAAGGAAGATAACAGATTCGACGGGTGAAGTCAAATAAAGCTTGAAAGTTGTCTTGGGATGAGACATGAGATCACACACTGCATGGATAATAACGGCACAAAGTGTTGCGTTTGGAATCCAATAAAAAGCATCAGTGAGAGCATACAGGGCAAGCAGAACAACAGCACCAGTGTAGATACCAGCTAGAGGAGTGCGAACACCACATTTTGCTTTCAAAGCAGAACGAGAAAAAGATCCAGTAGCAGGATAAGCACCAAAGAAAATACCAATAACATTTGTAACACCAATGGCAATAAGCTCCTGGTCAGGAACAATTTTGTAATCGTTAATACGACCAAAGGACTTGGAAATAGCAATGTGCTCTAAAAGTAAAACAATAACGGAAACAGGAAGTTCGGAAACAAGCGCATTAACAACCTCAGTAGTAATCTTAGGAGCTCCCAGATGTCTTAGACCGGAGGGAACGGTTTTGATCAGGGTAGCAGAAGGATGTGCCTTGTTACCTTTGAAAACGAGATAAGAGATGAGGGTAGTGAAAATAATGACCAAAGCATTTCTCAAAACACCCAGATAAAAAAACCAAGGTTTATATCTAGGCCACTTCTTTGCGCCGTATTCTGAAATAAACTTGAGAAAAAAAAGAATTGCCAAAGGAGGAATACCAAAAGCAGCGTCAATGTTTGTGTGTTTGATCTGCTTGAAAAAATCGATAACAACCTTATAAGTCGCAGCTCTGGTATCAAGTCTTTTGGCAACACCAAAGAGGCCGGGAACCTGGCCCACAATAATAGAGAAGGCAGAACCAGTCATAAAGCCCATTACAGCGGGAATGGGAATAAACTCCAGAATGAACCCAAGTCTCAACAAACCAATACCGAGGGAAATACCACCACAAAGAAGTGTCAATGCAGCTGCAATTAAGGGACCCTGACCAGCAAATTCAGGATGACTTTCAATGACTTTTTGAATGGTTCTACCAACTTGAAGCGACATGACAGCTACAGGACCAATGGAGACATCCTTGGAAGTTGCAAAAAAACAGTAAATGAAAACACCGACAAATGAAGAGTAAAGGCCATACTCTGGGGCTAGTGTGGCGAGCTTGGCATAAGACATGCCTTGAGGAACAACGACAGCGCCTACTGTGAGGCCAGCAATAAGGTCACCATAAAGCCACGTTAAGTTGTAGCGGTAGATCCAGTGTGCAATGGGAAATAAAGAAAAAAGATATGCCTTGAAACGGTTTAGCGGCTGGTCGGTATGCTGCTTGAGCCACGCCTGAGGAGTTGCTTTGGGCTCATGAAAGGCTTCCACGGAAAATTCAGCTGTAGACATTATGAGCTGTGTCAGATTAAATAATAAAAAAAAACAATTCCGATAGTGTTGAAAAATATTGAGAAAAAAGAAAAAGAGAAGAAAAAATTAGAAGATCAACGGGCAAAGTAGTTTATATATTAATTAACAGAAGCTAATCAAAGTTTTCGAAGCTTGGTATAGTTGTAAATATGGCAGATTGGGTCTGAATGACAAATCTGCCTATACAATAGTGAAATAAAATAAAATAAAACAAAAAGAAGACGCGGCAAGATCAAAAAAAAAAATTTCTCTACAAGCTTTCTAGAAAAACTTGAGATTCATCAGTTTACTGCGATATGCTCAATTTTGTTTGAAGATTAGTTCATAGCCATGGATTCTTAAAAAGAGTTTACATCGGTGTTTACAAAGCCTCTTCGGAAGTCCAAACCCAAAGAAAAACAGCTTGAAGAAGATAAAAAAAAAAACATCAGGCCAGCTATAGTTGTCCATAAAGAAAGGAGTGAAATTGCCATTGACGTTGTTGCAGACACCCTTTCAGGGTGGCATAAGTACACAAGCTGTTACATTTTTTCACTCCACACTTAGAAAGGTTACTAGATAGCTTAAATCGAACTTAAATTTGAGGTCAAACTGTCGTGTAAATCATGGAATTTTTCTTTGATATGACAACAAGTCACGTGTGTGGCTTGAGCAAGGTAAATTGCCATAAATTACCAGCCAAAAACAAAAAAAAAGAAAACTTACGCGTCGACGCCATTATCCTGAACTTGAAGAAATTCACTGCGTCCAAGCCTTATCCAAGCTCAGTTGCTGATACTAGTTGTCTTATGCGACAGCAAGGTTGCTGCTTTTTTCGTAGGTTTTTCCCCATTGCGTTGCCAGGTTTTGTGGCTGGATTTAATGTTTCCACATTCTGTGGCTTCATTGGGACTCTAATCTCAGGGCCCATACAAATCAGCACTGTCTCTGTCAACTTCAATTCTACTCACTGCTGGCCATAACGTGAGACAACAAGCCACAAACTCCAATATGAAATTAAAACTGGAAGGTGTCTCCTGAAGATGCGACCCTAGATCGTTAGCTGGCATGTAGATAGTTATTCCACACTATTTTTTTTTTAATACAATATCTGTGTATACCGGGACCCCGAACCAGGTAAGATCACAGTTCTATAAAATTCCTAGCTTGCTGTGTTAATAGAATTGATTACTTCTGGTTGTTAAGTCTATGTTTTGCACATTTTAATAAGATTATGACTTATAACATTGGGGGAAAACTATGCAATTGCTCGACGCCAACGGCAACCGTCTGCATTCTCATTGTAATTTTTTTTTTTTTTTTGACTTTCTCCTGAAATTTAATTTATGTTTTGGTTTGAAATCGTGGCTTGGTTATCCAAAATTTACATTTGGTGCTGCTTTTTGCTTGCTGAACTTGAAATATTTCATGTGTTTTGGATACAGGTATCCCAACCAACAACATACAAATGTTCTACAAGTACTCAAGACCTTTTTTTTTTTTCATTCATGAATAATTACCAATTGTTGGTTAGCTAGTTGCTTGAGCATCATCTTTGAAATCTCTTACAAAGTTTATTGGGTAGTTGCTTGTTCGACCTTCGCGCAGTCTCAAACTGTTGAAGCAATAAATCAAAAACATTATTTTTGCAGACTGTTGCATTTTAACAGATTTGACTTTTGTGCTGTTTACTAGAGCCTACAAGGAAAAAACGCAATATATGTGATTTTTAGAAATTCAATAATCTGTGGATTTTATTGTTCAACACTTTTTCTACTTCATTATGTGTTCATTTATTTGCTGGGTAGTTTTATTTTATTTATTTTTTTTGTGACA
Source organism: Geotrichum europaeum (assembly GCA_030567025.1). Classification (NCBI taxonomy): domain Eukaryota; kingdom Fungi; phylum Ascomycota; class Dipodascomycetes; order Dipodascales; family Dipodascaceae; genus Geotrichum; species Geotrichum europaeum. Next base: position 349 of record JAKUCA010000683.1, on the reverse strand, counting down.
TCGCTTTATTTAAACTTGACTATTCTGAGCAATTCTTTCCTAGTTAAAGTTCTGCAAAATTCCTTTTTAAAGGAATCCAGGAGTAAAGACTCAGCGTCTAATCCCTAAAGATTAGACTCATGTTTTTCAATAGAATATTCCTGGCTGCATTAAAGTCTCTATCAGATTCTTGGTGACATCCTGGACATTTGAACTCCTTTGCGCCTCCAATCTTGCGATGAAGATATCCACATTCACTGCAAGTTTGGCTAGTGTACTCTTCATCGCAAATAATAACTCGGCAGTTTGGGTACTCTCTAGCCTTGTTCATCAATCGCATCTTGAATCTGTAGTGACTCCAAGTAAGCAT
>JAKUCA010000682.1:0-10741 GCA_030567025.1 Geotrichum europaeum | reverse complement strand
AAAAAAAAAAGAAACCAAAAAAAAAAAGAAGAAAAGGTCACCTGGACAAGACTCCTGTCTGTCTTGAACAATAGCCAAAAGTCAATTAGGAAAACGGGCTTGGTTACTATTGCAAAACAACCACCTTTGGGAGGGGGGAGGTAAATGATTAAGTAGGTAGGGAATGAACCCTGGATAGGCAAAATGTATGGTTTAGTCCTTCCCCTTTCAATGGGGTTTCCACCGCACTTGTGATCGCTATTCTCCTCAAGAAAAGTCTGTAGAAGAGATTATATTTTTGAATTATTTTATTTAAATATTATTATTATCATTTTTTTTAAAACTCCAAACAATTCAATCAAACCTCCTTCAAGAAAACAAAAAAAAAAAAAGTATAAAATCAACTCCTCTCGCTGAATCTTCTTAAAACTTTGCTACAGAAAGTATTTCTTTGCTAGCAATTCTAGCAAAAAAAAAAAAAAAAATCTCTTCTTTTTACCTCATCTCTTTTTTTTTATCTCTAGCTCTTTATTTGCATTGTCGTTTGACTAACATCTATACTTTACTATTTTTTTTAATTGTCTTTTCTTGAACCTTTATATCAGTTAAGATTATCTTTATTTATTTTATGATTTCATCTCTATCCATTTGTAGTCGTCAATCTTGCCGGGCGCGACTGTTTACCACTTCGGCAATTGCCCGAAGGTCAACGCGTCTACCTTCGTTTGCCGAGATAAGAGCAATCAAATTGAAGGAATACGCCAAGGAAATAGGTACGCAGACCATCCCCTCCACCTTCCAGAAACAGACCATAGCTATTAACCAAATAATAAACTGTAAGTAGAGAAAGACCCAACGCTGCAGGAACTCAAGAAGGAAGCAACCGATGCCCGCAAACATGATTCATTTGCCCCGTCAGATGGGCTTGCGAACCGCCTCATCAAATCCTTTCTGTATGGATCACCCAAGACCAAGCTTGAGGTTGAGCAGCTAGAGCAATCGTACTCCAAAATCTTGATGCGGGGCAAGTACGTGCATGAAGTTGTCACGCACAAAGTTATCCCCGACAGGGCCCTTGAGTATCTCGACTTGGTGTGAGTAGGAAAAAAAAAAAATTCAGTACTGGACTTTAAAACAATTTGCTAACAGAAAGACCACAGATCAGAGATGTACCCAATGATTTCTGGAGACAAGAGCAATGAAGTGCATCTCGTAGGCAGCTGGCGTACACTCATTGGCGACATGGACACTTATGGTATGAACTTGGAGAAGCTGAACTCAATTGACTTCTGCTGCCCCTCCTAAACCCCGCTTACTCATAGGTTTGCTAACTCTCTTTCTAGTACATATTTGGGAGTACAAGGGCTACCCCGGGTTTCACCACACCCAGAACATGGTGCACGCTAACCCCAAGTATATCCGATACCTCGAGCGATTGCGGCCTCTGCTACGCTCTCGCGAGTCTGACTTGGCCCAGGAATTCAGCTTTTGGGGCGGCACGGCACAGCCGCACCATTTTGGTGGTATCTTTGAGCTCCGGACCTATGATTTACAGGCGGGCAAGTTGATGGAATGGGAGCAATACTGGCGCAAGGGCATTGAATGCCGTCGACAGGTAATGGAACCGGTGGGTGCATGGTTTTCGCAACTAGGCCGACTTAACCGTGTATATCATCTTTGGCAATTTGCCGATCTCGAACACAGAAAGATTAGTAGGGAAAAATGCTGGGAGCTGCCCGGCTGGGCCGAAACGGTAAGAATAACTGCAAGGAAAAAAAACACACACAAATACTAACATTAAGCAGGTCCACGAGACAATCAAGTTGATTAACACAATGGAATCCAATATTCTCGTACCCTTAAAGTTTAGTCCTCTAAGAGTGAGTTTTTATCGCTAACGTATATCAGATGCAAAAACTAACTCTTCCGGCAGTAGTAATGATGAGATAATGAAATTATGTATAATGCTATGTATAATCTAAAAACAACAAAATTGTCAATTGGCTTTTTACGGGCCCACTTGATCCACAATCAAGGCTGGCTTAAGCGAGTATGAGCGTACAATCTTAAATGCAAGACCATGTTGTTTAAGTAATTCTTTTGCATACTGGTTTGGCGTCACTTGTGAGATGCCGCCTAAACGATAACTCTTTGGATCATACATTTTCGCCGTGCCGCCAACGCAGCGGGGTTTCTCGAGGTACATGTAAACCATGGGCATCTGGGACGCTTCCAGCTGCTTGTATGCGCCCGAGGTCAACCGGCCACCAGCCGTGACAAGGATAACCATGGTTGGCACGGCGGCCGGCGCGGTGCGAAGCTCTAGCGCCGTATTGGTAAATGCAAAGTAAGACCCTGCCATCTCGCGCATGAGGTAGGACCCCACCGACGCCTCAGACGCCTTGCACTGTACAATTACATTAAAGGGACCCGCTAGCGGCGTTTCCGAGACTCTCAACTCGGGTTCATTGTTCTCTTTGTCGGCGGCGCTGGGATCTTCGCCCGGGCGCGAAAGTACCTGGAAAACGGCCTGGATATGATGAAGCAACTGCGGCTTTCTGCCGCGCGGAGCGCTGCCGGATTTGGTTGCTGCATGGGGGCCCAGCAGCGTGCGCGCAACGGCGCCCGCGTCGCAGGTACCAACCACGTCGACACCATTATCGCCAGCCTTGCCGCATCGCACAAGGTCACGGAACCCCAGCTTGGCCAGCGCCTGGATCGTTGCATACTCGTATAACGTGCCCGTGCTGACCGTTGTGGCGGTTGATTTGCCCGCGGTCTCGAGAAACTGGAGGTAGGAATTGAAATCATAGTGCTGCTGATGCTGCAGTAGCTTTGTTACCGCGCGTGGCCGTCGCGTGCTCGTGGTAGCAGCAGCAACAGTAGGGGTAATAACGGTTGATTTGGCCTTGGAAATGGCAGCAGCCGTAGTTTTTGACGCGCTTTTTCGTCGACGCGTCGGTTTCGTCGCGGGTTCCTTCACCACAGTAGTAGTAGTAGTACTTTTTTTTGTTTTTTTTATCGGAGCATTCGCCGCCTTTTTAGCCGTTGTGGCTGTTTTTGTTGTTGAAGCTTTTGTCTTTGCAAGTTTGGCAGTTTTCGGTTTCGACGTGATGACGCGTTTTTTTGGTGCTTTTGTTGTCGTTGTGGCCGGTACAAAGACCTCCTGGTCGGCTTTGAGCCGGAGCGACCTACTTGTTGCAACCCGCCGCCTATACGCGGGCAGCGCTGGCAATGGCCTTGGTAGCAGCACAAGCCGCCGGCAATTACTCGTAATGCTTCCTGGCAGCAGCCCAATTCTTAATGCATGCATATGTGTATATATATCCTGCGGCTGCCTATAAACTATCGTGATGTAGAAGGAAAAAAAAAAAAAAAAAAAAAAAACGATTGAGAGATCAGAAATGTTGAAAAAAAGATTTTTTTTTCCACATTCAGGCCTGAACTGCAATGCCGTCCTTAAGAGGAAATACTACGTGAGGCTGTTACACGTGACTTTTATGTTCACTGCATGTAGATGATATACGTGGAGGTTTTTTTTCCTACCACTAAACCTTCTTTCTCCTGTTTTTTTTTATTTTTTTTTTATAACAATCAATATAAACACGATCAAAAAAAGTGATCGGTATTTAAAGAAAAAAAAATAATAAAAAGAAAATAACAAGATCATCTTTCAATGTCAGCGAATCCTCAGGATAACGGCACCGACGACTTTATTTCAATCACCGAAATGGGTCGTGAGCTTGAAAAGGGTCTCTCTGAAATCGTGAGTACATCTAGTATAACATTAGCAAAACAGACCAGAGAATAGCAACCGGTTAGCTTCTTCTCTAAAAGCCAAAATATAATAATAATGATAATAATTATAATAATGAAAAATAAAAAAAAGATTTTTTGTTTATTTGTTAACGTTGAGTTTCTTAATTTGGTTGAAAATTAAAAATAAAGCTGTCAAAGTTAGATACCCTTGAAACTGACCTGAAGACAAGATGTAAGTACCATTTCCCTGCTGTTGCTGCTGCCGTCGCTGATGGCAATCTTTTTATTTTGCGATGAGTGGTTTTTTTTTTATTTTTAATTCAATGAGCTGTTTTGCTAACGGGCGGTTTTTTTTTTTTTTTTTTTAGTCGATGGAATCGGATCTGATATAGATAAGCTCACCCAGGAGACGATTGATGCCGCTGCTGCCGCGGACGCTGCCGAAAACAAGAACAATAACGAGGACGGTGGCGAGGAAGAGGATTAAAGTTGGTTCTGTTTATTTGGTTTTCACTTTTAACACATCTTTGGTTAATCGAATGCATCGATTAAAAGCCCCGTGCTGCCCATAAGTGCTAGAAATTGACAGTCGGAACGGGACTGTCGACTGGCGGTTTTTTGAATAGAGTCTCGGATAATGACATATTTATTTGCGTGGGATCATGGGCCGCCATGCTTTCCAATACCCTTCTCTCTCTCTATTTTTTTTTTTTTTACAGGTTCCACAGCATGAACACACAGACACACCAACGGCAGACTTAGTATATCTGGTAAGAGAAAGCTAGGAAGATGTGCCGGCGCTCTTATTTCCGTGGTTTTTCTAATGCAAAAAATAAAAAAGCGTTTTTTTTTTGAAAGTTTATGACATAAGTACCATCTTATTGGGAATTGTTTGCTTTCTCATCATCATTTGACATTTAGGAAATTTCACATAAAAAACCAAAAGAAAAAAAAAAAAAATCTATATAAAAGAACCAAATATATCTGAGCTGTTTTCCGATTTTTTTTTTTTTTCTTCTTCTTCTTCTTTTCTTTTCAAAACCGCTGTCAGTAACAAACATATTGGAATTGAATTGAACCATGAACAACATCAAGGGCAAGCTCGCAAACATCTCGCTTTACGACGTCAAGGCCTATGTCCGCAAGGCGCAAAATGGTATGGTTTAACTATATTTTATTAGTCTAATACAACATTAGAGTCAACTCAAGACATTGTCTAACTTAATTTTTAGCGGTATACCAAAAGACTGAAATGGAGGCAAAGGTATGTGTCTATTCTGGCGTCTAGGACCCGGCCGTTGGAACTTGGGAAAAGATTGATTCCCATTTTGATTTTTTTTTTTTTTGTACTGACTTTGTTGTTTGATGATAGGTGCGGGAGGCCACCAACAATGAACCCTGGGGCGCCCCCAGCTCCCTCATGGAGGTAAGCATAACGAGAAAAAATATATCATGGCTACGATTGATGATTCTATTACTGACACTTTTGGATTATAGGAAATTGCAGAAGGCACCTTTTCATAGTAAGTCTCAGTCAATTGCGTTATTTTTTTTATTATCACTAGTCTTTTTGCTGGTTTGTGATCTCAAACGAAAATATGACTGGATTGCGGCGTTACTGCTGCTGCCGCTACGGTGCATGTGGCAGTATTAAAACATTGTCAGTATTCCGTGTACTAACAGATTTTCTTTAGTGAAAAGTTCAATGAGATTATGCCCATGATTTTTAAGGTAAGCCATACATTAGCTTTTATGGAAAACCGAGGCCAACTTAACCAGGCCAGCCAGTAACTTGCTGCTAACAGTCCATGTACACAGAGATTCACAGAAAAAAGCGCAGAGGCCTGGCGCCAAATTTACAAGGCCCTGCAATTGCTTGAGTACCTGATCAAGAACGGTTCCGAGCGGGTGGTTGACTATGCCCGCACCAATCTTGATATCATTAACATGCTCCAGCACTTTCAGTATCTTAGCTCCGACGGTCATGACCAGGGCGCTAATGTGCGAAACCGTGCAAAGGAGCTAACAAACATGCTAAGCGATGTGAACAAGATCCGGTCTGAGCGTAAACTGGCCAAGACGCGCCGTGAGCGCAGTGGCAATCATTCGCGGGGGTTTGGCAGTATGGGTGGCATTTCTTACGACTCATCTGGTTTTAGTGGCTCGCATGGATATGACACTGATATCAGACGCAACTCAATTCATGGCGGGTTTGGAGGATACTCGGGCGGTGTGTACGGTGATGGTGGTGGGTTTGAGGACAGCGGTAGTCGGTACGACTCCAATCAGGAGCATCCGCCAGGCGGGTTCCAAGAGTACGAGGTGGAAATCCCAGAAGTTGAAAACGCCAATTCGTACGTGCCGTCACTTGGTCGGAGCAACACAGCTAAGGTTACGCGTACTAGTTCGTACAAGACAACTCCACCACCACCACCGGCTCAAAAACAGGTTGACCTGTTTTCATTTGACGATGTTCAACCGGTGGCGCCGCAAAATCCGGCAACCAGCAGCAATAACCATGAATCAATTTCTTCTGTTCCTGGCCAGGACGACGAGTTTGATGACTTTCAAAGTGCTGAAACGGCTGTGCCTAATACTCAGCAGCCCGCAGCCACAACGTCACATAAGACTGCCGACAGTATTCTCGATCTTTTTAACACTCCGGCGCCAAACACGTTTAATGTTAATACAATGCCCTCATACAACTCGCCCATCACTCCTATTGCCGATAACCGACCCCTTAGCATGATGAATTTCAACACGCCACCGGCAGCCTCAACCACCCGACCCGCTGGCGCCAATTATGGCCACAACCGGTCGTTCAGCACCGTTCCTACTACAGGGAACTATGGATTCAGCGGCGGTGCCACCATTGGCAATGGCAACAGCAGCGCCGCTAAGAAGGACGATGCCTTCAGCTCGATTTGGACGTCAACCAAGGTAAAGTCAACTGAAGCTGGATCGATCTCGAGGCCAGCGGCACCCCAGGAATCGCTCATCTAAAAAAAAAAAAAAAAAAAAAAGGGCCAGAGTCTCTTGCACCGGTGCTGCTCTGCACCCTCAACCCACGTGTAGGTCATAAAAAAAGTTTATTTGTGAATTTTTTTCATTGTAAATAGAATAATAGGAAATGATATTAAATGTGTTTTATTTGAAGTCTGGCAAACCCCGAGGCTCTTTTTATTATCATAGCCTGGTTCAAAAACTTTCAAGGATATTGCAGCATGGGAAGAAAAAAAAAAAAGTGTTGTGGCTAATGAATCAAGGAACCCATTCACAGCTCTAAACTATTCAAACCGCAGTGGCTCCTCCCTGTGGCCAATTTTTTAACGATCAGACTGCAATGTTTTCCTGTGAAAGTTCTATATGTTGATATCATTTCAAAACAACAGGCGGATTACCCCTGATGTTATTACTACCAAAGCCCAAAAAAAATTGCCGTACTTCTTTCCGGTACTTGTTTTTTTTTATTGCCTCTTGACTTGCTCCCCGCAATTGATTCCCGCTTTCTTCCCACTAAATTTGCTCGTCAAACGATATATAAATATGATGTACAATTTGCCAAATAATCACCAAAGACTTGCTACTCCCATCACTATCACCACTACAACCACAAGAACAACAACAGTTAACAAGAATGTCTGAGCTTAATGATATACACTTTACAGCCGAAACCGTTGCTAAATACGATACCCCGGCAACCTTTCGCCAGGGCAAGGAAGTAGTACAAAATATACTGCGCTACAAGAATGATAAACTGGCGCCAGCCAATGCCACGGATAACGCAGACGGCGTGAATGCATTTTGGGCAGGTAAAAGAGTGCTTGATTTTGCCTGTGGCACCGGCATCACCAGCTTGAACCTTGCGCCCCATGTTGGTAAAGTTATGGGAATTGATATCTCGGACGAGATGTTGGCGGTCTTTACGCACAAACTCAAAAGCACCAACAACCACAAAGTTAGTGCGCATCTAATCAATCTGCTGGAGGAAGATGACGAGACGATGACGGCTAAGGCTGGCCCCGGCGAGCTTTTTAATTTTGACGCCGTTGTTTCCTCTTTGGCATACCACCATATTGAAGATGTCGACGCCGCCAGCCGTGCCATTTACCGGCAGTTGAACCCTAACGGCGGATGGGCTTTTGTTACGGATCTGGCCAAGGATACCGTCAACGTTGTTGACAAAACCTCCAAGAATGTGCCGCACCCGACGGGGTTTTCGGGAGCCGAGCTTGCCAAGACCTTTCACCAGGCGGGGTTTGTCAACATTGACAGCAGCTATAGCTTTGTGATTGATGAGATTTGGGATACGGAGGAACGTATTAGTTGGTTTGGTAAACATCATGCTGTTTCCCAGGACTTGCCGCCGCTTGAATCTGATAAGCATCTTTCACCCTTGGCCGCGGGACTAGACAAGGAGATTGAGGGAATTAGGGTCTACGATGTCAACCCCCAGCCGGACAATGGCGGTGCGCCTTTGTACATGTACCGGATGAAGTTCAATATGGTAGTGGGTCAACGCTTGGAAGAGTAAAAGAGGGTGTATGTGAGTAAGATTACTTGTTCTGATGTGATTTTTTTTATTTGCAATTTTAGGGTTCAAATATTGTTAATGGTCCTGTCAATTCACTCTAGTGGGTAGGGTACCTTAACGACAAGAACCCAAAAAGAAGGTAATGTTAATACTTTTTGTTATGTATTTTTTTTTTTTTTTATAAGAAAAAAACCTTATGAAATCCCAAAACGATAACTGTCATTGTTCAAAACTTTTATTTAATAAATAACAAGATTAAAGCTTTTATCCTTTTATCCTCCATCCAAATTATTGGTTTCCTTTAATTTTTACTTTTACAAAAAACTTTTTTTTATTTCCTGGACTGACTTCTGTTTCAGAGATTCTCCAAAAAAAAAACAAAAAAAAATAACATACAGACAAACTATCAACATGTCAAAACGAACCCTGAGTTATAACGTATACTCTGTCAATTACCGACTACCAGCAGCAGATTCTGCTACCATTGACACCGACCTGAATCATGACAATGATGAAGAGGGCCTATTACTCTGCCCAGCCGCAAAACGCCGCAGTACGGATCCACTTTATTTTCTTCATTTTTACGGCATGTCGCAAGCCCCGGGTGCGGCCCTACACCATTATGCCAGCACTCACTACCCATTGCGCCGCATCCGGCTTATTGGCACCTGCGCCAGCCCGCCCGATGACTTTGTCAAGATTGCCGCGCTGCTGGCCAAATATAATGTCGGGCTTAAGCTATCGCAACGCCATGACTGGGTCACAAACACATTACGCACAAGCACCAAGCATGGACTATACTGCGCGCTGCCCGGGTCTGAGGTGGTAAGTTGGTCGATAGCCGATGATGCGGATGAAACTAGCAGCATCAGCAGCATTGCTAGTTCTTCGCCAAGTAGTTGCTGTTGTAGCGATGACGATGATGAGCCTACATACTTGGAGGAAGTTAATACCCCCTCGCTCAAATTGCCGCTACAAAACGAGCAGACACGAACCAAGAGGCCCGTTGTTGTCGTCTCTCCCATTTCACAACCTACCATCATTCGCGCATGAAAAAAAAAGACCTCTCTAGAACTCCAGCAAGCAAGCAAAAAAAAATAATTTTTTATTACAAACAGCACAACACCAAGAGCGACTAGTAAGCACCATCAGGAAAACATCAAAACTGGCCGATCTTAGAGGGTATATGTGCATTCTCCAAATTTGATTAGTCCATTTGTGTGTGTGTGTGTTGCTCATGATTGTTTATTCCGACATACGGGCGACCTTCCCATTATGAGTATGTGAATAACCTACGAAAAAAGTAAAACTCAATTTTGATTTTTATTATTTTTATTATTTTTTTAATTTTGGGAGTGATGGTCGCAGTACCAAGTGTATATTTCAGTGAGATCGTGACCCTTTAGTTCCTACGCCCCTCTTCACTACTTGACACTGCCAGATGTTTTTTTCTGGCAGTGCTAATAAACGTGGCACATTACTGTTGATCCAGAGAGTGTTTAAAGAACATATGGTGCGGATCGGAGAGGGATTAAAATATATCTATATATATAGCTGCTGCTGTTGCTGACCTGTATAAGCACTCTGTACGCAGCTATGCCGCGCGTTCAGGGACGCGATCGAGTTGCCAGTAGCAACGGCGGCAGCACCAGCAGCGACTAACTAAACACAACAACAACACATCTTTAGTTATCACTGTTCTATTCGTCAGATAAAGATCAAATGCAATCTTGATGCATTGCGCAAAAAGCCTCGCGAGATTTTTTTTTTTTTTAATATATTATTTTTGATCGGGGGCCTTTTTTTTCCGAGTTTTGTTTTTATATTTCATTATTATTATTATTATTATTATTATTTTGTTTGTTCATGTTTTATATAGCATTTAACAGGCAGTTCGCTAACGACGTGCTTTTCCGTCGTAGCACCTTTTTTTTTATTTTACTTTTTTATTATTTTATTTTCAGAGGACTTCAGATCAGGTTTTGTTAAAAAATGAACTTCGATTAAACAGGTTTTAATAAAAGACCGTTATTGGATTTAATATGCGTCAAGTACGTTATTCTTTTTTTTTTGGGTCAATTTTCCATTGGAAATTAAAGGAGGGGTTTTAAAACGGTGTACATGTATCTTTTTTTTTTTTTTTTTTTTTTTATAAATCTAATATTTTTATTACTAATATAAAAAAAAATTCTAATTTTTTGTATTTTGTTGGGGGCCGACCTGTTTTTTTATTTTTGTTGTTTTTTTTTTTTTTTTTTTTTTTTTTGTTTGGGTTAATTTTTTTTTGTAAATTAAATGATGGTTTTTAAAATTGTTTTTATTTATTTTTTTTTTTTTTTTTTTTACTCTATAAATCTAATAATATCTATACATATATAAAAAAAAAGTCTCAATTTCTGTAATTTGATCGAGGACCGACTGATTTATCATTTTTGTGGTTTTTTTTTGTCATTCTAGGTCGGGTTCCCT
>JAKUCA010000681.1:0-10705 GCA_030567025.1 Geotrichum europaeum | reverse complement strand
ACTCTTTTTAATCATGTACCCATTTTCTCCAAGTGCGCACACTTCCCGTTGCCAAAGGATGGGTGGCAAGTGGTGGACAGCAAAAGCGCACGGCTGGCCGCTGAGAGTTTAAAGAAAAAGAGGAGTTTTTCCGAGCAACCCGCGAGCTTAAAAAAAAAACTCATTCCAACTTTTTGAAAGCATTACCAAGACTGAAAAAACCTGACAATGAGACTAGAACAGAAAAGCTCTGCAATGATATATTCAACATATTTTATTCAGTGGCTTTAATTTGCTTGTAAACTAAGGGGAAAAAAAAATAATTGAAATTTCAAAGTGGTGGTGTTGACAACAAAAAGACTAAGAATCAATTTTTGTTTTATTCTTCTTAATGGGCATCTACAACCAAACCAACAGCAAGGTCTTGATCACAGAGCCATATCAGCGCTCTGGATATAGTCTTTTTATTTATTTTTTTTTTTTTTTTTTTTTTTTTTACTGGAGCGAAGAAGCCTGAATTGGATTTTTCCCCAGAGTGGTATGTCATTGCACATTGTTCCTTCTTAAAAAATAAATAAAAAATAAAGAGATTGCTAATTGTCTTAAGTTGAGAGTCCATGCAAAAATAGTTGAAAGAAAGAATAAAATAAAAAGTCATGAAGATTTCCCCACCATCACCACCAAGCTCAACAGGCGGGACCTCGTTTCCTTCCAACTTTGGCCCAGCCGATCGACCCCACCTTCCTCCTCTTCATTCATCATGACTGTTTACATGATCAAATGGGTCTTATATCCCCTCTCTTTTGTCTCCTCTTTCACTCCCCTCTTCTTTTTGGATTTCACATGATTTATATATATATATAACCATAGTGTATATTTAAAACAGTAAACAGATATTCTATATTCACTTGCTTTCACTAAGTTCCCCCCTCTGAGCTATTGGTAGCATGCGATGGGTAAAGAGTGAAAGTAGTGTCACATTTATTGTATCCCAGAACCCTAGTCACTGGTTTTTAACTTTTTTACTATAAAAAAAAATATATATATATATATAATGCCACTTGAGAAAAGCTCTTTGAATCGCAGCAGCAACACGTTAAAATCGATCGGGCCTAACCTCCCAGCAAGGGGGTTTCTAATAAACCAAATATTTAAAATATCCTAAGTGTATTAGCTAAAAAAAAATAGAGTAGTAGCACCCGCACAAGCTGTGTTATTACCTACTACTATGATGGCTGTTGCTGAGAGATCTAGGTTTTGATTAAAAAAAAAATGGCATAGTTCTTACGTTGTTTTCTAAATTACTGAGGTAAAAGTCTCGACCATATTGACAATTTTGGCAGGCGGATTATTAAGTGTATTTGTAACGGCGCCTAGTCTAGAACTCGCTTTGCAATAGATATAAAAAGACATCACCAATTTAATAAATAAAAAAAAAAAAAAAAAAATTAATAACATCAACTGAAATCACAAATAAATAATATGTCAATTCAAACCGCCCACATTAAAACCGTGCACTATGTGCATCTTAGCGACGTGAACCGGCCAATTGTACCAGTTTTGAACCAGGCCAAAATTGCCGCCATGCGGGCTGGAATCGCCAATCAGCCGCGGCCACAGTTACGTGCTGGCGTAGCTACCAGCAAACAGTTCTACACTGCAGCCGAAATTGAACACCACTCAGACACGCTGCCGGCGATTGACATCATGACGGTTAGTACCAACGGCAAGCGCGTCTTTTTCGGGTTTGGCGGCTGTCACCGCTTTCAAAGTTATCTTGCCGAGGGTTGGGACCTAATTCCCGTCAAACTCATGCCGTGCTCCAAGTCGAGTCTGGGGTTATACCTAGGCGCGTCGGCGGCCAAATTCTTTTAAATGACAATGAAAAAAAAAATAATGCAGAAAAAGCGCAATCGCGCCCACTTAAAGCTCCTGAAGCTCACGGAGAAGAATGCTCAGTTGCGCCTTCTCGATGGCTTTGGAAAGAAGATATTTTTGTGAAGCCGACTTCTTTTTCACTGGCGGCTGTTTAAGTAGCAAGCTCGTCGAGGATTTTGATTTTTTCATGGGGATGGGTGGTGATTTGGGAGTCTTGATTGCATAAGTGTCATCGTCATCCGAGTTGTTTTCAGAGTTGTTTTCTGACTCTCTGATCTGGTCATGTATGCTTTTGAAAAAGCTGCGAGGCTTGCGCTGTTGTTGTTGAGTTTCCGAGTCATCGTCCGAGTCGTCATCCGAGTGGTCAATGGGGTCGTTAGGGGTGCAAAAGCCCGGGAAAAAGGGTTTTTTTGATGGGGCCGTGGGCGGCGGGGCGAGATGGTGCGTAGACATTTGGGTATAGATGAGAGAATAGTTATAGAATTAAGTAAAAAAAATATCAAACAAGAAATATAATTATAGATGGTGATGGCAGGTTCTATTTATCTTTTGGTTATTTTGTAAAATGTTCTTGCTCACCGACCTTTCCCCTCCTCGCATGTGGAAATGAGAAAAGGTCAGAACAAAAAAAGCAAAGAAAATTAAAGTTTTTGTGTTTGTTTGAACATTTCTTTTTTTTTGGGTGAGCAAAACAAAAAATTCGGAATTTTTCGGTTGTTTTTTGTTTTGGAACACCAGCTGTGACTTTTATCTGCCGAGCTTGACCCGCGCTAACAATTTACCCACGGAGAGAACTCACCATGTTGATATCGCGAAAACGAAGAGAATACGACGAAGACATCATAATAATAATAATAATAATAATAATAATAACAAGACCAATCTACAAAAGTCAATGGCTTATCTCAAAAATAAAGAAAAATACAAGTTTATGACTGACGTTTTTAGGTAGAGCACCGGAGGTCCGGTTTTGAAGGAAAAGATTCCGTTTGCTTTCGCGCAAGAGGAAGATTAGATAAGCACCCCCGTCTTACCTAATTTGCCATTGATTACATTATTATTATTGTGCCCACGGGTGACACTCCCCACAACAACGATGACACCACTACAGCAACATTGTTAATCATAACTTTTGTTTTTTACACCGCCATGACGCCAGATCGCGTTTGTTCAACGGTATCAGTGTGTATACAAAGTATGGCCTTTTTTTTGATTCTGCCTTCCGATAGGAACAGGGAAAAGGAGGGCCCTCTGTATCCCCAGGGATGCCAGTGCCAACTCGGGGTTGCCCCCTCTTACGTGATGTCAAAACGGTTTAACCTTTGCTCATGATAGAAATAACCATATATATCCATCCTTACTCCTCTCAGCTATAGCAATTATAGTATTCTGAGAGCATTCAGAAGAACAGCAAATGGTGATGGCCTTGTGCGTGGGGTCGATCATGATGCCAGAAAAAAGCCTGAAGGTGGAGTATACCATTACTTCTATTATTACCATTACTTCTATTATTACTATCATCGTAGAGACCAAAGATAATTGGCAAAAGGTTTGAGCAAAAATACCCGCCTAAATGATATATCAACACCACTCTGTCTTGCTTTTGTTGTTGAGTATTCCTTTCAAGTAAACAAAACCTGACGAAGAGCCATAAAACCAGGCTAGCAATAGTCCTACTATTGCCACAACCATTAGTAATATTTTATGACTTAAAAAAAAAAACGATGAATGTAAATAGATAAAAATAGCTAGTTTGAAACCCTTTTTGAGTATCGGAAAGAAGGTGTGCAAGGCTGTGTTTTGTAACCACAGCAAAACTCTCAATTAGAGCAAAGCCAACAACAACAGTAGTAGCAATATAGCAATAGATATTTTTGAAAAAAAAGATGACATAGCCAATGCTACATCTTCAAATTCATAGAACTTGACCAGTCGCTATCACTGGCATGTGAAAAGCGTTATCAACACTCCCTCTTCAGTGGCTACAGAATGTCATCACTATTACTCCAATTACTTCTTTTTTTAATGTAGATGCCTCTTCATCAATATACAAACATAAGCAAACTGACTCTGTCTGATAAAAAAAAGTTGTTTAATGAAATACGTCTTTCTTTTGTCTTGTGCAGAATCTCCAAATAAATTTTTTTTTTTTTCTGGAAACTTGGAGGGTGGTGTTTTCCGCTGCGGGTGTATCTCCCAACGTACACAAAAAAAAAAAAATAGGGCAGAGAGATCAAGAGTGCAATATCATAAAAAGAAACAGATTCAACATGGAATTTTTTTTTTATTTCAATTTGCTGATGATAATAACAGTGGTTTTGTTCACACACATTCAGCAGGGCAGACTTTTGATCAGTTATGAAGAGAGCTTTAAGAGGAGACTTTGTCTAAGCGGGGAGTTGTTGTTGGCACCTCCGAGACAATGTCAATGTCCTTTAATAACAACAAATAATACCCAAATGGCATATAGTTAAACGTGAGGGTCAAATTTTTGCCAATCAAAAAAAAAATTACGCAAGGTGAGGAGGAGAAGGAGGGTCTCCTCTTTTGAGCCATCGTAACTTTGATCATTTCAAATTGACCCTACGCCGTGTGCCATTATACCCTTGGCCAGACAGGGCAAAAAAAAAAAAAAAATAAAAGCAATGAAGAGAGAAAGAAAAGACCTTGTTTTAAAAGTTTGCCATTTGGCAGTTCTCCGACTCGGAGCTGTCGCCGTTTTGTTTTGTTTTGGCAAAGGGCCCCGTTGATAGTGGTGTGGTGATCTAGATTTATCGGAGGCCTGGGCTCTGCGGGGAGCACTTGCTAAGGTTCAGCACCTCCTCCCCAAAAAAAAAAAAAAATACAGAACCAAATAGATTTAATTTCAAAAAAAAGAATCATCAATGATAATGTAATTAGATGAGACTTACGGTAAAAAAATAATCTGCTCCCCGAAAGAAACATGTAAACTTGTTTGTTTTATTCTAGAAAAACTACCCAAGCGAACGGTTAATGTACAAGCTAGCAATCAAACCAGCGTTTTAATCAAAATTTAAAAAATTGCTTAAACTTTTTTTTTCTTTTGCTTGTCTTGCAAAGTTGTTAGGAGGGGAAGGTATCCGAAATATCGGCCAGCCCGTCGTTTTATTATTAATATTATCATCTTCTTCTTCACTACGCAAAGCCATGGGGAAGTGTTTCTCTACTTTTTGCAAATGTTTTAGTTAATAAACATCAGTGGAATGGCAAAACTTGTTAAATTGATATTAGCAACAAATAAGTCAATTTATAATAAAACTTTGATAAGTTTGTACTCAAAGCCGGTCTTACTCTAACTAAATAATTCCACTATGTTAGTTTATTTACATGTCGTGATAACTTATTGCAATAACTTTGTCTATATTGCTTTTTTTTTATATATTATGAAAACGCTTTTTTTTTTTAATATTTTTTTTAAAAAAAAAAAAAAATTGTAGCTTATGGTAGTAAGTGATACGTTCATGAAAAGATCATTGTATCCCAACTACTGTATCACCAAAATGGGCTGAGGGTCAAAAAAGTCTTTCAAGGGTCAATCTCAAGCAAACATTGTGCTTTTGCCACCGGATTTTTTTTTATTTACTCGTTCTTGTATGATTATCTATCTACCCGTTCTTGTAATCATGGTAACAGCCGTTTAAATTACGTACATGATTTTTGGTTTGTTTGTTTTTTCCGGATTTTGACATCTGATAACCCCTCTGTGAGCATTGAATGAGCTTTTGCCTAATCCATCCCTGGTTCATGTGTATTAAAAACCACAAAACCAGATTGAAAACAGTAGTCGTAACATCATTGTAAAGTAAATCACTATTTTTTTTTTTTATTTCAGATTGTGCAAGCTTTGGTAATAAGCCTTTTGATTTTTGAGCTGCAGGGCTGTAAACTACGAGCCGGATAAAACTTTTTTGCATCAAAAAAGATTACCAATCTTGAAACCCTGTCAAACCCACAAAACGGATGGTAGTCTCACTACTGATAGTAAAATGAGATAAAAGAAGGTTCACATCTAACAATTGTATTTAGTCATTGCTGTTGTTTTGAACACATCCTCTTTGCGTTTTAAAAGTGAACTGTTGGCCAGTAAAATGAAAACCTCGTGAACTATGACTGTGAGATCTGTCATCCTGAACCCGCGCAAGTCTGGTTCCTGAAGGTCTTTTTTTTTTTTTTTTTTTTTTTAAAAATATACCTCACGTGCAAAGTCCCAAACTTCCACATGCTCCGGAACCACAAAGCGACCAAGGGGGAATGAAAGGGGGCCCCCCACTTATTCTCATTCATGTCAAATTTGCTTGTTATCACATTTATGCCAATGATTAGAAAATGAGGCAGCAGTGATAGCTTCTGGCCTTTACAAAGGAAGAAGGGGGTAGTTTCAGAGATTAACTCAGTTCCATCGCAGATGAAGGTGACACTAGGCATGTGAGGCCATCGCATGGGCCGTAGCCAAAGTAAAAGAAGTCCTTGTTGTTGTCACTACTCTTAGCTTGTAAAATATAGTGCCCGTCAAAAAATGGGTTTTTTATTATTACTAGCCATGATAATACCGTAGTTTAAGGTCCACAATTGTTTTACAAGTTTTGAAGTCAGTTATTTTTAAAACAGAAGAGACCTGCACATGAACAACGACACCCCCCAGGGAGTTTTCAGATTGCTGCAACCTCAACAAATTCCATTGTTGTTTCATCCTCAAGTTGTTACTTCTGATGCAAGATCATACTTTTGAATGATAAAAAAGTCAAAATAGCCTTTGATTAAATAAAGTGTTTTTGGGCATGGTGTTTTCTCTTTTTTAGTGATGATAATAAACTAGGAGAAATGTAATATTAAGTTTTTCCGAAACATTTGATTAGTTTCATTTTTTTTATTACCATCTCGTGTAAATTTGTTTCATCTCGGGTTGCTAAAGTTTAGTCGGCTGTCGGTACATTGACATTGTGACACAAGTTATGAAGGTGTTTGAAGTTAATTAATGTGTTGTTGTTGTTGTTGTTGTTGTTGTTGTTGTTGTTGTTTCTCGGTGTGCACAACGGAAAGCGTTTTTTTTTTTTTTTTTTGGAGGCACCACAAGTTCTAACAACAAGAACCGAGAATCCAGCGAAAATCAAACCACAACGGCAATTTATTTACAAAGAGAAAAAAAATAATAATAATTGAATAATAATAATTCAGTTACCAATGTGGCAGGCATGTGTGCTACTGACGGGCCTGTGATAGGGTCTATTGACAGGGAAAGAACGATTGTTGCAAAAAGTCCCGCGCAATTGGTTTCGGCAAAAGGTGTAATCAAGCTTCAAAACAGAAATTAATTTAATTAATAGTTGAGATTTCAAATTTGAAATCATGGGTTTTCTGTGAGTTTTCAACTTGAGAGGCTTCTGATACTGCACAATGTGGCATTTTTTTTTTTTTTTTTACTTGATTTGGAAGTCAGGCCAGTATTATTATTGCGCGTGGAACTCCCCCAAGTTTTGCAACAAAAGGAAAAAAAATGGCTTGAGCATTTCAATTCCAAGGGATATGGTGTGCTATAGTTGCGTATTTGCTGCTTTTTTTTTTTTTTTTTCAAAGTTACCGAAAGTCCCGACGAGATGCCGGTAAGGCTATTAAAATCAACCTGATTTTTCTCATGGTGGGACAATTAATTATTTTGTGAGTATTTGGGGACTGGCAAATGCCGACACTTCCTCCGAGGACAATGCCAATCAAGCGTGTTTTTTACTATGATTTATTTTTTTTGAACAAGCCTAGGCAGAAATACACTTGTGAGAACCGTTGCAAATGCTAACTCTAAAGGCATTGGGTCACTTCGGAAGCGCTACTAGCTCGGACTAGATTGTTTTATTATTGTGAGTCTCCTAGGTAATTTAGCAACTATCATTTGCCAACCAAATGTGCAGTTGTCAGCAAAAAGCCTTTTTGTCATCTTCAGTCCGAACAAGGTCCTTGTAGCTTCTGAAGCAGCAGCTGCTAAACTGGTTTCTAAAATCCACGAGACAATTACTTTGATTCTTGGATTATTGCCATACGCAAATCAACTGCTACTATTTAGGTCATTTTGGTGGGCCCATCACAGTCCCTGGTTCGTGAGTTTTTGGAATTCCTGGTCTTTTGTAATAATTCATTTAAAGTGTCATCAGCCGGAACAACTCACGGCTTAAGCTGATCATGTTTTGTGGTCAGATAATAGTTTAATTGTGTGATAGCATCACAAGTTTCTACTGGTAAAAAAAAAAAACATTCGGCACAAAAAACTTTTATTCATAATCAGCAGCAACAAGAATGACGACAAATATTGTGAATAAGACAGTTTACGGTAACGTTGTACCAGTTGCTGTTGTTTTTGTGAATTAGTCTTATCGCAACCTTCCGACAGCCTCGCTGATATGCAACGGCTGAGAAATCCAAAGTGGTCAATTTCGCATTGCTGCTATTGCAAATTTTGGCAGGTACAAATGAATCATCATCATTATCATCACCAAAAAAATTTTTTTTTTTTCTTTTTTGCCTGCCCCTCCTTGAATCACCGAGTGATAAGTATATACATGCCAGATCGTACCCCCCGCCTGGCCGTTCAACTACGCCTCGGAAAAGATCGGCTGGTGACAACTTTTTCCCTAGGCTTCCCGGCAACAGAAGAAACCCCAAGATAGTCTTTTGTTTTTATTACCCCAAGTTTATTATGTAATGCATATCTATTACGTAATTTTGGGTTGATTACCAATATTTTTACAACTCCACATTGTGTATTTGCAATGAAAAAAAAAAAAAAAAAATACTAAATGTAATAATAATGATACCGTTTGAGTGACGTGTGAACCATCTTGCTGGCCTGGCGCTAAATACCAAAAAAAAAAAGTCTTTACTTCGGCAGGCGATTTCCAAGCGCAATTTGACCCAGAATTAACCAGCAGATAACAGCAAATTATGACCAGTTGGTGGTCTTATTTTACAGTGTGCTATTGCTGCGGGTATACCACTACCACCACTAAGCTAGGTACCAGCGGAGAGCGTTAACCGATGTGGCGCGCGCGGGCAGCAGGTTGGCTGAAGTTATTCCGTTGATCCATGACTCCGGCGTTAACTTGCACTCTATTTGTTCAGCATTCTACCAAATTCCTTGGGTTTTTGCTTTCTTTCCTCCAACAGAATGCTACGCCCTGGCTAGGCCTAGATTTGGCGTCTAAAGTTTTTGGTTTTCAAACGCTGCTACTGCTGCTCTTGTATTATTACCAATTTGATTTCCAAGTTTTTACCCACCATCATGTTCTTGCCGCTGCTGCCGGTTTTGCCCCCCTGTCACGTCAGAGCCAGCCTTAAGAACTCTGGGCAAGTGGAACAACTTAGACCACCTGCTATGGCACTACTGTTGAGAAAAAAAAAAAAACGTGAAATGGTTTGCTGCGTGGTGCACTACCAAGGCCGGAAAAAGCAAAGCAGCAAACGCCAAGATCTGGTTTTGTTGAGTCTCTTTTGCCTTTTCCGAAGCTCTGAGTCGTGTGGGCGACTTAGAGACCACTTGGTGTCAACGCGATGCATCTTTGGGAGCTTCTCTGGTCCGCTACACTCCGGAGGCACTCCACTCGCATCTTCCAATTTGAAAGCTTTAATGACGTTGCCTAGGGATAATATTAAAACTACAATAGTCGAAAAAAAAAAAAAAAAAGTATTGTCTGCCTGGTAAACGGTATATTCCCTTCGTTCAAAAAGCATATTAGCAAGACCTAGAAGCCGTTCAAATTACTACATGTTGCCGCCCAAAACCAGCAAAATCCATACAATTTTGTAGATTTATGTATTTCTAGAATCTATGCCATCAAGTTGGTGGATAGTCATCGAGTTTTTTTTTTTTTCAACATTTATCTCAAGCATACTTGAAAAATTATTTTGCTTCCGTTTGTGGTCCCGACCCTGCCACGGATTGCTACTCAGTTGGCCATGGAAGGAAAAAAAAAATACTCAATCTATTTGGTTACTTTAACTACAATCAGCTTAAGAGTATCAACTGTTTCAGTTTCTAAAGTGGCAGCGCTTAAAAAAAGCACTGATAACCCGTGAAGTGGTGTCTCCCAAAATTCCTACATATAACTATATTATAACACAAATACACTGTAAAATTCCACTCGGCAGTCATTCACCGTACTCACGTTTTTTGAATGAAAGTCTTGCGCCGCCCCTTTTTTTTTGTGTGAGTTTGTGTTTATGTGTTTGTATGTGTGATTATGTTCTACGCAATTCCCATAGCATTGGCGGGAAAGATAATCTGTGTGGCCTCTCCTTCTGGCCTAGGCTTTAGTGTTTACTTTGCGCCTGTTCTGGCTGGAGGTTCAATTAATCATAACCCGAGGGTCACAAAAACCAAGTCATCGTCGCAAACCTACTCATCATCAGTGGTCCAAATGTTAACTTTGAGAATCTCCTTGCGCATAAGAGCAAGCGAGTGGTTATCGGAGTCAATGGTAAGAGCGTAAAGCAGTACGGCAAAGACGTTCGAGGTCAAAGTAGGAAAGATGTCAAATATGGACTTACAGTTGAAATCGTAGTCCATGAATTGCTTGTCCTTCTGGGTGGCGATGGTAAAAGGGTTCCGGGAAAAGAGAATATTGAGCAGGCAGATATAGCTGGCGGAGTATTTGTAACCAACCTCTGTTGCAAGCCTTTTTCCTAACTTTGGAATTTTTCTTGTTTGCTTTGTTTTTTTTGTTTTTTTTTTTTTGTTAAAATTGTCAGCTGGGCAGCGACTTACTTGCGAGCTGCTTGGAATTTGGGGTACAGATTCTTGATTGTCAGTATCATTTTAAAAAAAAAAAAATTCCCCAGCTCA
>JAKUCA010000680.1:0-10772 GCA_030567025.1 Geotrichum europaeum | reverse complement strand
AAGCGAACCATCAGCAAAGAAGTTGCGGTAAGGAGTCTAAGAACTTGACTACCGCTCCAAGGCCCTTCTTGGTATTAGGAAGAATTTTGGGATCAAGCTCCGAAGAAACTTTTCTCAAGTAGTCTCGCTCTGCAGGATGCAAAGGACATTCCTTGAGAACGTGTTCAACTGTTTCCAGTTGACCACACTCGCAATAATGATTTCGCTTGTTGATGCACCTCATTTGGAAATAATTTTCAAGAGCGCCATGACCTGTGCAAAGCTGAAACAGCTTGCTCAAGGTATGACGAGGCACGGTACTCATGAATGATTTCAATGGATTGGAGTACTTTTCTGCATACAGCTTTCTTTGAGTGGTGGAGTAGTATTGACGGAGTTCACATTGTGTATCGTAGTCTAATTGCCATTTACCGCGCGAAGCCACATGCAAAGTGCTCTTCAGCTTTTGCAGAGCTTTGGGAAATTTCTTATCGCAATCATACTTTGGTTGCTTTCATGGTGGGATCTATATTATACTAAAATTCACAGACTCTTACCAATAACAAGAGTTTAAATTCCAGCACATTTCTTTTATTTTCATGAGTTTGAAACTAAAGAATCACACTTTGTTTTCCAACAGATTTTGGTAAATAAAATATAATTCTTGCAGTAATCAGTAGCGTTCTACAGTTACGACAATCTATTTTTGGGCATATTGCAAACTTTTTAAACATTTGCGTAAGCTTAAAGTCCGCTAATACAAAAGATATTATCAGTTAATCAGGTTCTGCAGTTGAAGATGTTTCAAATAAGTCTTTATGAGTTTTAGTTCAAGAAAAAAAAAAAAAGAAACCGCGGGCAAGATGTTTTTTTTGTTCACAAAAAAAATTCAATAGTTATTTTACATGCTATGCAGATAGTCAGGTTTCTTTTTGAAACAACCTTTTCTTGAAATTGCTAAACAAACGGCCCGTATGATAACTGCAAAGTCTTTACAGGAAACTGTTTGTGAGGCATGCATTTTTTCGAAAGGCTTGGTTGTTTGCAAGACTTAGCCATGAAGTGATAATAAATATAAACAGGTACAAGTCGCTTGGAACTGTGAATTATCTTTTTCGATTTTTATAATAGGACTTCAAGACAAATACTTCTATAGATAATTTAATCTTGGTTTTAGTTTAATTTCAACAGAAACTTCAATAACTGCCAATAACTTATATTCAAGCTTCGAAGCACCATGCTTGATTCCATCTGGTCAATCTTACTTTATCTTCAGTGTTTTTTGGGAGTTGCATCCACTGCTAGCTGTCCAAGCCCACTGAGCCGCTGCTCCACGCTAACTACTAGCGGCCAGCTGATTGGAAACTGCGAAGACTCCAAGGTACACAAGTATCTGGGTGTCCCTTATGCCGAGTCCCCTGTAGGCAATCTGAGACTAGCAGATCCAAGGCCATTTCAAAAAGACCTTTCAGTTACTATATCAACTGCCAAACTTTCTCCATCTTGTCCTCAATTAGGCGACCTAAACATCTCTGAAGACTGCCTTTATCTAAACATCTATGCACCTACTACTAATGGCATTAAACCGGTTTTATTTTGGATCCATGGCGGCTCAAATTTTCAGGGCAGCAGCAGAGACCCAATCTTTGATGGGACTACGTTTGCTAAGAATGAGAATGTTATTATTGTTACTTATAACTATCGTCTTGGTGTTCTAGGCTTTTTTGACGACGGTGGAAACACAAATTTTGCCGTCAAAGACACCATTCTGGCATTGAAATGGGTGAAAAACAATATTGGCCGGTTTGGAGGTGACAGTACCAAAATCACTATTTTTGGAAATAGTTCTGGTGGTGCTTTCATCCGTGCTCTGTTAGCTTCTCCATCTGCTCGTGGTCTGGTCAATAATGCTATCTTCCAGTCAGACCCTCAGAACTTTGGTTTCACCAACAGAACAACATCTCGTGATTTTATTAGTGGGTACATTCTGAGTCTTCTTGGTTGTTCAGATCTTCAGTGTGTAAAGAACAAGCCTCTCAGCGATATTCTCACAGCCCAGTACAGACTTCTGGGCAGCACCTCAAGTCTTCCGTCCTACGTGAATAAGGCGTATCTTTTTGGCCCCGTTATTGACAATCAAATTTTGTTTGAAGATTATGGAAATTTGCTCAAGGATGACTCCCTGACCAACAAAGTGGATACTATAATTGGATTTGTCAATACCGAAGCAGGCCCTTCAATTAATGCAATCTCTCAAACTCCTCTTACACGGGCATACTATGGAACTGTCATGGCTGCTTTCGTTGACCCAAGTGCTATCCCAGCAATTATTAGCTCAGATCCTGCTTTTACCTCAATTCTTAACAGCAGCCGTACCGATTCTACCAGAGAGCAACTGACTTTCACCGGCTCCTCCATATTTTGGACCTGCCCGTCCCAGTACAACGCGATCAACTCTTCTGGCCACCGCAAAACCTACGTATACAAGATTACTAAGGGGATTCAACACCCGAGCAATGCAGGCAATTCTCTTTGTTCTAACGGGGCGGTCTGCCATCAGGATGATCTCTACCTTACATTTGGCACATATTCCAGCACGTCACCTGAGCTCGCTGCGTTGAGCAAAGAGATCCAGAAACGTTGGGCTAACTTTGCACGCACCGGAAATCCCAACTATAATGGCGCTCTCAGATGGAACCCTGTCGCATCTGTAAGAAACCTCAACGTGCTGAATCTGGGCGGTAACGAGATCCTTGCGGGCGTAGACACCAGTGCGTGCACCAACCTTCATCAAGCCACTGAATACAATTTTGAAATCTTTTCTCACTGAAAAGGCAGCAATTAGTTCATTTTTCATTTCACTAATGCACTTTTGTTGATGTCTCCAGCTTTCTTTACAGTCTTTTAATGGGCTTAACGGGACCTTCACATTCTAAATAGTTTAATATACTGAATAATTCGTAATTTATTATAATAGTTGAAAGAAAAAAAAAAAAATTCTGCTGGAGACTTAGAAAAATAAATGGGTAGTGCAATGGTGCCAGAGGATTCGTAGCCGTTTCCTCGTGAATGTATGTACAATAATGGAGACTTGCGTTGGGGGAAATGGGTCATTATAATATAGCTAAAAAGATCGTCTATTTCTTCTCAGTCAAAGACGACTCAGACTCCTTGGGATCCAATTTGGCAAGCTGGTCTCTAATAGACTTCGCCCGAGACATTCGTTCCTTTGCCTCCTCGTCGATTCTTTCAAGTTCTTCGAGCCACATCTTCTCTCTCATTTCGGCCTTCTTTCTCAGCTCAGCTTCACGGTCAAACTTGAGCTTGTCAGTTTGACCAAGGTAGTATGAGCCTCCAACCAGAGCAACAAGCGTCAAACTCTGCATGGCAACTCTCCAGACAAACATTCTGTTGGCAGCTTTAGCATCGCCCCGCTTTGTCGCGCGCGCGGAAAGCGCAAGCGCACCGCAAGTGAGCAAACAGCCAAAAGGGACGAGCGGCTGCTCAATGCAGTTCTTCTTGATCTTATCATAAAAGGTGAGCTCCTCGAGGTCGCTATTGAGAGGGTCAACGCTTGAAGGGACTTCCATTGTGATGCTTTTGCCGTTATCTGTTGTAAGTGTTTGTGCAAGGTAAGAATGATGGTGAAGATGATCTGATTGACTGAGGGTTTTGGGTTTGTGGGCTTTGGTTGAGCTTTAATTCCGGTTCAGGTTTCCAATCCCGCAAAAGTTTATAACGATTGACAAACAGACACGTAATGATTACATAAATAAAGATTGCGCATAAACAATAACATCTAAGCATTAAGTTATAAGGCACATGGCATATTAAAATTTTAGAAGAGATGGAAATACTTGGCTATGTGCAGAAGCCAAAATGCTGATTACTGATATTGGAAAGCGAGAATAAAAAATGAACTAGATTTAGCCAAAACCAGTGGACGTTAATCAGTGAGTTTTGTTGGCGAAATTTAAAAAGGTCAGAGTGGCCAGATCTTCCTCAACATCGTTGTGCAGTTCGGATCCGGGCCATTCGGCTCCAACTCTAGAGAGGGCAGATACCAGCTGTGCCTTTTTTGGCCAATGGTAAGCTGGAAAAGGAAATCATCTTGCGTGAATTCCGCACACGACCTGGGGTGGTTCTAAGTTTGTAGTAAGTTGTTATAGACAAGAGTTACAAGGTACCCCTTTCTTTTGGGTTGCAAAATTGAATATTTCAGGATCACGCTGGGCCAAACAGGCAAAAACACGGCCACGACTGGTGATAAAAAATGCGAAAATGCGTGTAGACTTTAAGAATTCCCCGTAGTATATCATTGGCGTCTCATGGTTATCAAGCCAGCCAGGACAATGAATATTACTGAGACGTTTGTTGGCGTTAACTAACACCTTCGGTACCCGATACTTTCTGTCTGCTTGACACACTACTGTCAAAGACTGAGTCGAGATGCTCGTGACATGAAAGCTAATGGCAATTTCATCAATTTTTTTTTTAAAAAATAACGGTGATGATAATATTGTTAAGTCAGTTGCTTTGAGATTGAAAGGGTACTGCATTTCTTTCTTTCTTCAACCCATTTTTGGGTTTCTTATTGAAATTCTAAATTTTTTTCCTTCCCCTTCTTCCACTTACTTTCATCTCTCTCTCTGCTTTCTCTGCTCTTGTTATCAGCGACAAACTGATCTCTCATCTGTCTCTTGCTTTACCTAGACCCTACACATATACAACCTCTATTCCTAATTTATAATCTTTAATGACTTTAGATACAACAGCCAAGATTGAGCTTATTCACGACCCTGGCAGAATCGATAACATCGACTCCGACCAGGAGCAGAAGCTCAAGGATATGTGGGCTCAGATCCTTATGTATACTGGCGATATCCCTCACAGTTTAGAAGCGACCCCATCGACACTGACTTCCCACTCAGAGGAGGAGGAGAAAAAAAAAAAAAAGAAGAGACATCTTTTTGGCATTGGCAAGAACAAGGCCGAGTCCCCTCTTAAGGAAGAGAAGAAGCATACTCAGGAAGCCAATGCCTTCAAAGAGGTGATGAAAGATCTGGATCCTGCGCAGGCCGCAAAGTTAATATTTATGATGATTAAGGCCGACCATCCTGACAACTTGCTGCTTAGATTCCTACGTGCCAGAAAATGGGTGGTTAAGGACGCTCTGCATATGTTTGGCAACACCATCTACTGGAGATACGAAAACAATGTCGATGACATTCTTCGTTCCGGCGAGCGTGTTGCGATTGAAAAAAATGATGAGGAATTCATGGTTCAGCTCAGATCGAACAAGAGTTACATCTGGGGTCATGACTTTAGAGGTAGACCCATTGTCCATGTCAAGACATACAACCACGATCCCAAGGCCCAGGGCGAGAAGTCAATGGAGGACTTTACCCTTTATGTAATTGAGACTGCTAGACTCTGTCTCAAGGACCCTGTCGATACTGCTGCGGTCTTTTTTGATCTTTCCAATTTTAGCATGGCTAACATGGACTATGGTCCCGTTAAGTTCATGATCCATTGCTTTGCCAATCACTTCCCCGAGTGCCTGGGATTCTTGCTTATTCACAACGCTCCTTGGGTGTTTACTGGTATTTGGAACGTTATCAAGGGATGGATCGATCCTGTCGTTGCCTCCAAGATCAAGTTCACCAAAACCACGGAGGATGTTGCCAAATTTATTCCCATGGAATATATTGAGAAAAATCTTGGTGGCAACAGCGATCACACTTATGAGTACATTGAGCCTAAGGAGGGCGAGAACGATTTGATGGAAGACACTGCTACCCGAGACAAAATTCTGGCCGCTCATGACGAGCTCACTGTCAAGTTTATCAACGCTACAGTCGACTGGATCAAGTCCGATGACAAGGCCACTAACCAAAAGACTCAATATGTGAAAAACGAGATTGCTGCCCAACTTGCGGAGAACTACTGGGAGTCCGATCCTTATGTTCGCTCCAGGGGCATCTTTGATAGAAATGGCACTATTGACGACTTCAAGAAACTCCACAGTGAAAACTGGAAGTAAATCAAAAATTTTAAGATTTAGCATACAAGTACAGAGCCAGGCAAAGCCAAGTCTTTTGCCCTTTTGATGTTTATAAATTGATTTATATCCGTTGTGCGTCGTGTTTACGATTCGCTTATGACGGCCATTTGAAATGACGGTAGATAGTAATAGGGTTAGGTTATAAATTCGCGTTTAATTTTTGATTGTTTTTCTTATTTTTATTTTTACGTGTAACGAGCTCGTCGTTCGAAGATTTTTAGATCTTTTAGCAACGACACGCTGACATTTGCACACGAGACTATGGCGACCACATAATGCTTACAGAGACGCAGAAAATTTATGAGAAAATAGGGACGGCCGTTGATGATATTCTCGCGTACAAGCCCGGCAATGCTTCACAAGACTTGCTCAAGGAGCCGTACGCTGTGCTGGGAACCTATGCATCGCAATATGGCCTCGACATACTGGACATTGAGAAGCTAATCGGTTTTATCATTGACCCGAGCTGCCGCATCCCATTGGCGGCACGAACTTGCATTGTTCGGGACTTTCTTTTTCCCCGCAGCAAAGTCTCGAACAAGATTGTAATGCTTATTCTTGGCCGATTTACAACAACGACATACACGCCAATTTTACTCTTTCAGCAGCTACTCAAGTGGTTGGTAATTGTCTATGAGTTTCTGGAGGATTCTTTAATTGTATCGAAATTATATGCATCTCTTTTAACAAAAATTTCGTACGAGACAACGCGCCAATGGGTATGCCATTTGCTATACCTAGCCACGACCCAGGCGCTAGCCAAGCCATGGCGAGCAAAGTTTCTTGTCGAGGAGTATAGTAAATACCCGAATTCAATATATTTGGTTGGCCTTTTAAAGCATTACAAAGAGTACAACCCGGCGCTTGTGTCTGGCTTTTTACCAATTATTAAGCCGACCATTTTCCAGCACCCCAATGAAAATATGGCCACATCTATTCGCGAGATCTACGCCCGGAGTTCGACTTTACCGGCCGCTTTGCAGAAGACTTCAACTAAATTTAAAAAAGAACCCATCTCGCGGAAGCGTCCTCACAGCATCATGTTGTCAAATGCCACTACGATTTCTGCATTACTACCTGATAATCAGCCCAATCTTGGAGTCGAGACAATCACAAGTATTCCGCAGTTTATACAACGCTTTCATAAACTCGAATTTCCTTTGCAGATGAGCTATATTGTGAACGATACAGGTATGCTGTCCCGTCTACTGCTATACAAAAATGATGGTTCGGCATGGAACAGGTTCAACTCGTGGTTGCTTCAATCGTTGGTCAGCACAAGGCCCGCGTTTAATATCTTGCTGTTGGAAAAAATAGTGTCATTTGTGACATACTCAAAGGAGCTCCCAGCATCTGTCGAAAGCTATTTGTATGATGTGTTAAAAACCTGGGATGGCAAGCAGAGTCGCCATTTGATCCTCCATTTGCTAAGCTATCTTCCAATACAGTCGGCGGAGGAAATAGCTGAAACGCTACTAGAGCCATTGAAGCGGATAGTCGAAACAGAGACAGATTTGATAACGTACATTGCCATTAATGAGTTTTTACTAAAGTTGCTGAAAAATTGGAAATCACTAGTTTTGGCTAAACACGAAAGCGTGGCCGAAGTTTCAATCAAGGAGCAGTGCAGGGCCGTCCGGATTGTGTCTGCGTTTGTTGACCACTATGGTCTGGTTGCGCTTGAGATGTTTCCAAATAACATTGAACTATCTTTTTCGGTGCTAGACTTTTTTGAAGAGCTGACACGATTCCCTCAGCACGAAAAGTTTCCGACAGTGATTACCATGTCTAACGAATTATGCTACTATTTGATTCTCTCAGGCTCTGCTGCCAATCTTTCACGTGTTTGCGGCATTGTCACGCTAACAAGACCATTGCATCTAAATTCTGCGCGTGATTTGGTTTTTGACCAGAGCACCATGTTTCAATCGGTGGTACTTGACATTTGCAACGGTGTATGGTTGAACAAGGCGTTCGACTTGACTAAGTCGCCATCGTCCTTTTCCGAAATTCAACGCTTTACCGTTGAACCTGATCTTGTTGAGAATTTGAGGGAGGCTGCGGCTGACCGCGGGTTAAACATAAACACGCTACTAAGTTTGTCTTCATCGACCCTTTTTTGCCGGCGAGCGGCAGTGTACATGCGACAATTAGAAAAAAAACAGGGTGTCGTACAGCTGCTTCGGGAGCCGCCATGGTACATTTCTCTGAAGCAAAATGCGGCCAAGGGTGGCATACCGATGGGGTTCAGCGACTTCCGGGTTAGCTTTTTGGACGTACTCGATCGCGACGGGTTTCACGGGCTGCATGACCTTCTATATAGTTCAATGAAGCGGCTGATGGAGCTCCAAAAGAAGGCGTGACGAGAGCGACCCAGTCAGACTATAGAGGCATGTGATATCATGCGTGAAGGAAAATAATGGGATAAAATCTATCAGGTCTGCGTCAAAGCTGTTACCAGCAACCGTTGTTTATTTTTTGTAAACCCGGTTCGAACCGCTAGGGGAAACTTGGCAGCCAAGAAGGCATTTCCTATCGCGGGTTATCTGGCACGGTCTCCAGGGTAAGGGCGTTGCCGCCCATCATCGTCATCGCTACAAAGATATGAAAGGCCACTCTAAAATTTATAAACGCTAGGCCTTTAGGCCCTTTCATTTCCCAAACAAAACAAAACTGATATTTGTCCTGTTCCTTTTTACTTGTGTCTGTACTTACTGACAAAGATCAAACTTTTATTTACTTCCATCTTTACATATATATATATATAACTAGCTAGGTCCCCGCCCTCGACCAAGTGCGCATCTATAATTTATTCCCTTTACTCTCATTATAGAATATCCAATGGACGCAATAAAAACAGCTGGCATCGAGATTGTTTACTCCACGCTGTTGCGGAAGCGGGAGAGCACAGATGCCGACCCCGACGTGCCCGACGACGAAATCAACGACCCGGCAACCGAGGAGATTTTCACGTCGTGGGCCATTTTCATCCTGATTGCGCTGCTAATTGGCTCGCTCTGGACGAGTTATTATCTCCAACAAAAGCGCATTCGCACTGTCCACGAAACCGTCATCTCCATTTTCTCCGGTATGCTTGTCGGTCTGATAATCCGGATATCTCCTGGTCATTTTATTCAAGAACACGTATCCTTCAGCTATTCATACTTTTTCAACCTGCTGCTACCGCCTATTATTCTCAATTCCGGCTACGAGCTACACCAAGCCAACTTCTTCCGGAACTTTGCCACGATTCTCTCGTTTGCAATCATCGGCACATTTCTGGCGGCAATTATTCTTGGTGTCATTCTGTTTGTGTGGACGTCGCTAGGCCTTGAAGGCGTCAACATTT
This sequence comes from Geotrichum europaeum, assembly GCA_030567025.1. Lineage (NCBI taxonomy): Eukaryota > Fungi > Ascomycota > Dipodascomycetes > Dipodascales > Dipodascaceae > Geotrichum > Geotrichum europaeum. The sequence continues at coordinate 1,380 of JAKUCA010000680.1, read as the reverse complement.
CTTTACTGGACGCCATCAGTGTTGGTGCTGCTTTGTCGGCCACTGATCCTGTCACGATCCTCTCTATATTTAATGCCTACAAGGTCGATCCTAAGTTGTACACCATTATTTTTGGTGAGTCGTTGCTTAATGACGCTATCTGTATTGTCATGTTTGAGACTGCACAAAAGTTCTCCGGTGAAGCGTTCAAAATATCCAGTTTGTTTAAGGGTATTGGCATGTTTCTAATGACGTTTACGATTTCGCTACTGATTGGCACTATTGTCGGTTTCACAACGGCGCTGGTACTAAAACACTCTCATGTCCGCCGGTTTCCTCAAATCGAGTCGTGCCTGGTACTGCTGTTTGCCTACGCATCATATTTTTTTTCCAACGGTTGTCACATGTCGGGAATTGTGTCCCTGCTGTTTTGCGGAATCACGCTCAAGCATTACGCCCACTACAACATGTCTCGACGCACGCAGATTGCAATCAAGTACATTTTTCAGCTACTGGCACAGCTCTCTGAAAATTTTATTTTCATTTACTTAGGTCTTTCGTTGTTCACTGAGGTTGAACTGATTTTCAAGCCGGTTTTGATCATTGTAACGGCGGTAGCGGTTTGTGCGTCGCGCTGGGTCGCAGTGTTCCCAATATCCAAGGTGATTAACATGGTATACAGACGTCGCGTGCCATATAACCACCCAGTGACAGATGAGATTCCAAACAACTACCAGATGATGTTGTTCTGGGCGGGTCTGCGTGGAGCTGTCGGCGTAGCACTTGCAGCGGGCCTGACTGGCGAACATGCAAACTCACTCAAGGCGACTGTGCTCGTCGTGGTGGTGCTGACCGTTATTGTCTTTGGCGGTACAACCGCGCGCATGCTTGAGATTTTGGGAATCCGCACCGGCGTCGTGGAGGAGTCACAGAGTGACGACGAGTTTGACATTGAGGCCAATTTTCGTGATCGTGAACGTGAGCGCACGCGCAAGCGAACTACTGGCATTTATTCTGGCGGATCGTCGGATGACGTACGCTCGCGACGATCGTCTTACCATGATGACGACGACAATAATACCGAGGGCTATTCTGATGGTGAGTCTGACACTTCAGACTTGCCGCCAATGTCAAGCCGGCGTCAAAGCGTGGCGATGAATAGCCTGAAGCGTTCAGAGACAAGCTCATCGTCGCTCTCAGGTATCCTGTCGCGTTCCGTGGACGAGCACGCGCGGTGGTTTAAAGAATTTGACGATCAGGTGCTGAAGCCTGTGCTGCTTGACTCGGCTCCCACGGAGCAGCCTCCCCAAGGCTCGAACCGATAGCTGTCGGATAATCAAGAGGTATACATAAATAATAATAATAATAATAATAATAATAATAATAATAATAATAATAATA
>JAKUCA010000679.1:0-10775 GCA_030567025.1 Geotrichum europaeum | reverse complement strand
TCAAGGGTTGCGGTGCCAACATTCTCCGTGGTGTTGCCGGTGCTGGTGTCATTTCCATGTACGATCAGCTCCAGTTGATTCTTTTCGGAAAGAAGTTCAAATAAATAATTTAACTGTACATTTACATATATATTTTAATTTGAAGCTGATTAAAAAAACATTAGATCTAGATATTTTGACATGTCACAGTGAGTGACATGAAATTCTAGAGATGATAAATCGAGAGAGCGATGATTGGTAATCGGCGAACACGTTGAATAAATCCGATAGGGTTGACAAGAAATTGTATTACAGAACAAGAATCAAAGGGGTTTCAGGGATTTAATGGACATTGGCTATATTTATATTTTTTTCATTTTTTTTTTCAGCTATCTGATACTGTTTCTTTTGAATCTGAAACTTGGGTCTGAGTCTGATTCTGACTCAACTCAACTCAACCACGACCCGGCTGTCAAGCTTGGGCGCAAATTAAGTTGGAAAGAATTGCTTTGGGGATTTCCGAAGTAAAGTCGGATACTCTCAAATGGGAGTTTGAGAGCTTTTTTTTTTTATATATCCTTGCTGGTTATCGCGACGTTAGCTCTGGCTAGTTGTGAACTACTTTATATCAAAAGGTTAGCATTGTTTTCAACCAAGCCTTTGATTAATACAGGATATTACAAGCTTACCGTAACTTGAAGTGCATATGATTCAAAGATAACTTTTTGAGAGTGTTTTTTTTTTTTTTTTTTTTTTTTTCCAAATACACATTGTCCTTTGATTCTAATTCAAATTTTTGATTCTCATGTTTAGTAATTTTTTCTTTTTCTTCCTTCTATTTGAATCTCAAACTCCTACAAACATAATACCTTCAAGCTAATACCAATCTTGCGTCGTCGTTTGCACCAGATTCTGACTCCGGGAAATACTGAGTTGTACTAGCAGCTAATCTGAATCAGAATTCTCGAACCTTACTACTGCTCGACAGCGCTTTTTCATCATCATCATCAGCCTGTTAGTGCTAGCAGGGCACAAAATCTCTCATTTCGCCCCCCGTGTTTACATAGCAGTGATAAAAGCCATTAGCAAGTACTTAATCTTGTCATGTCTCTAGATGTGAAACAACAGCAGCACCGGCAAAAGCGCCAGAGAGTATCTCTTGCTTGCGATATTTGCAGAAAGAAGAAAATCAAGTGCGACGGAACCAAACCGACTTGCAAAAACTGCGCAGAGAATTACCTAAGCTGCACCTATACCCAACCTGAGCGCAAGCCCAAAGTGAGAAAAGAGTATGTATTTTGCGTTTCTTGTGGTATTATTTCACTTTACCTATAGAGAGCAAGTGGCGGTTCGTGCGAGTTTAAGAAAAAAAATAGCTAATCACAAGTATTTTGTAGGCGTGTGAGCACACTAGCACAACTGGACGACAGACTGAAAAGGATTGAGCAGCTTCTCACAAAAATCACTCCCATCTTAGACACCAATACTAAGAAAGCTGGTAGTAAAATTAGTAACAACCGTGGAGTAGAGAACCTCAAGCAAAAGCGGACCTTTACGGACGTAGTTGATGAAGAATCGTCAGGACAGGATTCTGATGAGGAAGACGATGAGGATAATGAAGAAGACGGCAATGACGACGATGATCACGATTTTTCCGGTGAAGAGTCTGTCGATGACCAGTTTATGGCTGTGTGTAATCAATCGCTGACACCTGAGCAAAGCTCACCCGCCGCAGTTCTCTTGAAATTCGAAGAAAAGAAACACTCTTACAAAAAATTAGATATACCAAGCAAATTTGTCAAAAACACAATTAAGAGTAATACGAAGCAGATGGAGAGTCCGCCTTTAAAACGTTCAAAGTCTGCTAAACAACTTACTACCAGCACAAATGGCCAGAGATGTTCAGATCACGTTTTGTCTTCTAAAGACCATCGCTTGAGTCTTGATGTTCCCAGTGTCCCTAACACGACCACTCTTGTTGGCCTTGCAACCTCGCTAAGTGAGATTAATCAAACAAACCCTGACATCATTTCCGCTACGCTACTCAAAACTTCAGAAAACCAGTGCTTTTCTGATACCCCATTTTTCTTTTGTACATCGACTGGTCTTAAGTGGATTGCAGACAAGACTGGTGATTCAAATTTGACTCCGCGGTTCGAAAAGGCGTTCAAAAGTGCGCACATGGCACAATTTTCCCAGTTCCGTTCGTCAATAGAACAGTGCGACGAACCATATCAACTCTCACCGGAGATGCTAATAGAGTGTGCAGAATCCTTTAAGAGAGATATCAGCTGCATTGGTTTTATGGATACTCACGAGATTGACATGTTGGTTGAGAGTGAATTGCATCCCAACCCAGCCGAGGGTAAAGTGAATGGTTTTGCAGAAAAGATAGCTATTCATTGCATTGTTGCATTGGGCCTAATAACCATAAATGAGCATGATGACGGCGAGGTTAAAAAAATGTCTTACAAGACTGACCTCGAAATGATTCGCCGTCAAATCAACAGCGCATTTTACTACTTCTTTCGTTTTGCGCTTATCGGTAACAGTTTGATGGGAATTAAGTCATTGACGTTACTGTCAATATGCATGCTTTTTTCTGTGTGCCACCCGCCGGCTTTAGCGGTACTGGCAGTTGCGGTGCGGTTAGCTCAGGAAGTCGGTCTTCATACAAAGCGGTACACCCAAAATATGCCGCGAGTTGAGGCTGAGCGAAATCGTCGTTTGTGGTGGACCCTTTATTGCCTTGAAAAAGACATTACCATTATGCACAGTAAGCCATCTACCATCATTGATGACTCCATTTCAACGCCTCTACCACAGTACACTCCAGAAATTGATCTCTCATGTGAGTCTGAGGCATTTTGCTTCATGCAGAAAACGGCTGAGCTCTACCTGCTTTGGGCAAGGGTGTGCTCCACGATCGAGAAGATCCAAACTTTGCGATTGAAGGAAAAAGAGAAAATGCAAAGATTAATTCAGTTTGATAAGGAGCTTCTGGCGTGGAGCGAGTCGGTTCCACCACATTCGCGGCCAGGTTGTTTGAATGAGTGCGATAGTTTTTTCTCAAAAGTGCGGTTGAAGGAACGTTTGAAATTCCAGTTTTATCATACTCTAACGCACTCAGTATACTTCTTTATTCAGATTGCGGTGCATAGGCAGGTGGCCTATCATCCGAGCTGGGTGTACAAGGTCCTGCGGCCAACAGATCCCATGAGCCCGAGCTCAGATGCGGAAGCGACGCCAAATTCGCGCTCGGTCATTAGTAGGATAGTTGCATCGAAAACATTTAACAACACACTTGACCCTGCGCAAGCGACCGAAAAAGTGCATCGATCTATTGTTGAACGATATAACAACGTCAAACTGGTGCCAAAAAAAATTGCGGCCGACTATCCTCGTTTTTTAAGATCATTTCAATTATCCGTTGAGTACTCGCGTGCAACGATCGATTCCATGTGCCATGATGACGGTACCTCTAAATACTTTTCGCTCTCTTTTTTTCTTCTAAACGCGTTCATTACGCTGTTAATCAAGTGCCTAATGCAGCCCAAGGATATTGATACTCCCAATGATCTCGTCAAAATGGAGTATGTCATTTCTTGGTTTAAAAAGCTTTCTTTTTTTACGTCAGAGATCATGCCGCCGGACCAAGACAATTTTTTAAGTGTGCTTACGGAAAGTGTGGCGAACTATGTGGATCGCATCCGCAGGGTAAAGCGTAATTCGAGTAGCGCAAGCGACGCTCCGGCACCAAAGATTTTTATTAATGGCGAGGACCACGACCGCAATAATAACGTCAGTGCTAGCAACAAAAGCAATAATAACACTAGCAATGGCAATACGTTACAAGAGCCACCCCAGGATATAGGCACGCCTGCGTCGGTCTCGTCGCCAAGTCTGAGTTCGATCCTGAACAGCACCAACGTCAATCCTATTGGCAGTGCCTCATCCACTCCGAATAACGGCAAGCTCTACAAACAGTCTGTTTTTGACGACCAGACCAACAATTTTGGGCTCAGTAACAACGACCGCCCTGCTGGCCTGCCTGACGTCTTCTCTGAGTTTGAAAATGGCTCTAGTAATACAGACACTTCTGGCATGTCTGGCGCTCTTCATGAAGATATTTTATCAAGAATTCTTAACAGTAGCGGCATTAATTTTGCCAACGAAAACATTGGTAGTAACACTAGCGCTAACTGCACATTTTGCAATGTTAATGCAAACGGTGCTTTGGGTCCCGACACTAGCAGCATTAACCAAACCACTGCTAATAGCAATGGCGCCAACATGACTCCAGGAGTCACCATCGATGGTAGTAATTTACCGCTTGCTACTGCAAACGAAGATTCATATGACAACTATATGATGGAGTTAGACATGACTATGGGTGACTTTAAAATTTTTGATTCACTTTACCAGCTTTCCTCTTATTTGAGCACCGGAGAGGGTTCTGAAATAGTATAGATGAACTGATACTTATTCAATTCATATTAGCATGGAGTTTTTTTTTTTTTTTCTTTGTTTTTATTTAACTGTAAATGGTTTATTTTTTTCTTTATAGAAAAAAAAAAAAAAAAAAAAAAAAAAAAAAAATTTTTTTTTTATTTTATTTAAAATATTTATTAAAAAAAAAAAAAAATAAAAAAAAACGTCAAAAATTTTTTTTTTTTTATTTTTTTTTTTTTTTATTTTTTTGGGCTTTTTTTTTTTTTTTTTTTTTTTTTTTTTTTTTTGGCTTTTTTACCCAATTCAGGTAAAACGGAGACCCAAAAAAAGTATGCCGTTTTTGCCGTTGTTGCACTTCCTAAGGTAGACTAACAGAGTTTGTATGTGCAAGTAGAAAAAAAAAAAGGTTTCCCATTATACATTTCTCTGCTCAAACTGTAACTCCTTTAGCCCTGTTTTTGATCCTTTTGTACTAATGGACATATAGTAATTTAGTATTCAAAACTAAAACTTAGTGCGTAAGTGTTTGCAATTTTTTTTTTTTAAAAAAAAAAAAAAAAAAAAAACCTCGTTGACAGCAACTTGTAGTGCTTGGAGCGAGAGAGAGCTCACACTCCAAAACCGTTTTTGCCAAGGCCAAGGAAATTGCTAAGAAAAATAAAAAAATTGCAAAACCTTATATTTCAAGAAGTACAATGATTTCCTAATCAAAAGAAACCGTTATCTTGACTTTTCCTTGCCCTTAACGACATGAACCTTTAACATATTTACTCAAGTTATAAATCACATGTAATTCATCTTTTTTTAAGGTTTTTGAATCTTAATAAAATTTTTAGTCAAAAAATTTTTTATTCCCAATTCCTTGTATGGTTTTCCTGAATGAAAAAAATTTATTTCTCCCAACTGCACTGTTGTAAATTTTTTTTTTTTTTTTTTAAACAAAATCTTATATAAGATCCCGACCTTTTCCTTTTTTTTTTTCCTAATTTTTTTCTTCCAAGAAAATCTTTTTTTCCTCCCATATCCATAAATTCTCATTACCCTTTATCAAAAATGACTTACGACAACAACAATGGATACGTGAACAACACCAGCGGTAGTGGCTACCGTAACCGTGACAACCACGGTTCCAGAGGCTCCTACGGCGACCGTGACTCTTCTTACGGTGGTGGTCGTGACTCTTACGGTAACCGCGGTGGCAACAGAGGTGGTTACGGTGACAGAAGAAACGACAGAGGCAGCTACGATCAAAATGATTTTGGCAACAACCTTACCAAGCAGGAGTGGGATTTCGACTCTTTGCCCAAGTTTGAGAAGAACTTCTACAAGGAGAATGAGGCCGTTTCTGCCCGCTCTGATGCCGAGATTGCTGAGTTCAGAAAGAAGCACAGCATGACTGTTAAGGGTACCGACATCCCCAAGCCTGTCGAGACTTTTGATGAGGCTGGTTTCCCCAACTACGTTCTCAAGGAGATTAAGCAGCAAGGTTTCCCCAACCCTACATCAATTCAATCCCAGGGTTGGCCTATGGCACTTTCCGGTCGCGATGTTATTGGTATCGCCGCCACTGGTTCTGGTAAGACCCTCTCTTACTGTCTTCCTGCTATTGTCCACATCAACGCTCAGCCTCTGCTTTCTCCTGGTGATGGTCCTATTTGTCTTGTTCTTGCTCCCACTCGTGAGCTGGCTGTTCAAATCCAGCAGGAGTGCAGCAAGTTTGGCAAATCTTCTCGCATTAAAAATACTTGTGTTTACGGTGGTGTTCCTCGTGGCCAGCAAATCCGCGATCTCGCTCGTGGTGTCGAGATTTGCATTGCCACCCCTGGTAGACTGATTGATATGCTTGAGTCTGGTAAGACCAACCTTCGTCGTGTTACTTACCTTGTTCTCGATGAGGCTGATAGAATGCTCGATATGGGTTTCGAGCCCCAAATCAGAAAGATTGTTGATCAGATTCGTCCCGACCGTCAAACCTGCATGTGGTCTGCCACTTGGCCCAAGGAGGTTCAGCGTCTGGCTAACGATTATTTGAAGGATTACATTCAGGTCAACGTTGGTTCTCTTGAACTCTCTGCTTCTCACAACATTACCCAGATTGTTGAGGTTGTCACCGAATACGAAAAGCGTGACCGCATGATCAAGCACCTCGAGAAGGCTATGGAGGACAAGGAGAGCAAAATTCTTATTTTTGTTGGCACCAAGCGTGTTGCTGACGACATCACCAAGTACCTGAGACAGGATGGCTGGCCCGCGCTTGCCATTCATGGTGATAAGCAACAGAATGAACGTGACTGGGTTCTGAACGAGTTCAGAACTGGCAATTCTCCTATCATGGTTGCGACTGATGTTGCTTCCCGTGGTATTGGTAAGTATTCTTGATATTCCCTTTTTTTTTTTTTTTTGAAAATTTCCCCCCTTTTCCTCTTTGTTTTGCAAGGATGGATTTTTTAGCAATTTGTTAAAGCTTTTGGATATTTACTTCTCTCAAGCGGTGCGTGATTGACATTCACGGTTGATTTGATTGTCTTCTGTGAGGCTTGAGAGAAGTGACCAAGCTCTTTATTTATCCTAACCTCTCAGTTCATTGATTCTTTGTGCTTTACTTATGGCTACGCTGTGATGCTTTTACGATTGGGGAGATGACTTTTTTTTATTGAAATTCATTGTCTGCTCTTTGCAAGCATCCTGTAGTCAAACAAGAAGATTAAATTGTTCAATGAATGGTTCAAAAAAGTCATTTCCCCACAGTCGTTGGAAAACGTTTGTTTTGATATTTTTGAGAAGAGAGGATTCTTTATTCTTCTTCGGAGACGACTATCTTTTGGATAGGTTTCTCACTGCACGAATGAGGATTAGAAACAGGAGAGATGAAAAGTTTCAAGTGATTCTTTTTCATTTATGATGCAAGGTGTCATACCGAATCGGCGCGATCCTTGTATTGTTTATAGAACTTGTAAATCAAATGAAAAAGAATTTTTGGTTCAAAAAAGCTTTATAGTCATTGCTAATAACCATTCAATATGTGCTTCTTAATGCTGAAAGCGCTGGTAATGAGGAGGAATATGGATGAGTTTTTTGGACTTGATTGTAATTGGTGATACTAACATACTTTTTTTTTTCTCCTAGATGTCAAGGGCATTAACTACGTCATCAACTACGACTACCCTTCCAACTCTGAGGACTACGTCCACCGTATTGGCCGTACCGGTCGTGCTGGCTCTAAGGGTACTGCTATCACCCTCTTCACTCAGGATAACAACAAGCAGGCCAAGGACCTCGTTACCATTCTTTCCGAGGCCAAGCAGCACATTGACCCTAAGCTGCAGGAGATGGTCCGCTTCCGTGGTGGTGGCCGTGGTGGCAACTCCCGTTACGGCGGTGGCCGTGGTGGTCGTGGTGGCTTCCGCAGCAACAACGGTGGCCACAGCGGTAGCAACAACGCTCCTCTTGGTCGCAACAGCAGATGGTAATCAATCCATTACTTCTTTTTTCTTCTCTCTAACACAACGGTTTTTGGTGAAACAAAGCGATATCAACAAAGCCTGAAAAAAAGTTTTTATTAGCGTGTGGTTTGTTTTCTTTATATTTATTCATGTTTAATCCTTATCCCAATATAGAATGTTCAATGTTTTTTTATTATTTATTTCCTTATTTCTTGGAAGCTGATTTGCCGTTATTTTAATTTGGTTCCTGTGCATTGACTATAGTTGCTGCTTGACACAAATGATAGCGAAACAACAGTGATATCCTTACTTGTAATTTATGAGACCGGCTTATGATTTATAGTAGTTTTGAGTTTGGCGATTCAAATCAAAGAGTCAGATCATAGTTTGATCTCGCTCGGCAGATTTTTTTTTAGTTTGAGCGCTGATAGACAGTTCAAAAGGCCACGTCCTTATTGGATAATCAGTTCATCAAATATCAACTCCTTCCCCAGATTTTTTTTTTTTTTTTTTTTTTTTTACTAAAATTTTGTACATGTAGATTGTTCAATTTAACGAAAATGCCACAGGACTAAAGGGCTAATCTAGTGGCCCCAAAAACTAGTCGCTTTTCATTTTCAACCCAGGGTCGCGTGCCTTTAATTATTATTATAATTCTTATTATTATTATTGTCAACATTTAGTTCCTTCCATCGTGTTTTGCGCTTTACTGATATTAACCCGCTGCTCTCACACTTCCTATCTACTGCCTGTTTGAACCAACCTTCTCATAATCTTTCAACTCCACAAAAGTTCACAGAAAAGTTCATAGAAAAGTTCATAGAAAAGTTCATAGAAAAGTTCATAGAAAAGTTCATAAGCTAGTTCGAGTTGCAAGCATTTTTTTTTTCGTGGCCGCCATTGTTGAGGCCAAAGTATCTTTCACGTATAATCTACTGTGGGTTAAAGCCGATGGGTAATTTACCCAGTCATGTGATTTATCAACATATTTTTCTACCATTGGCTGGGGTACCCTATTTCTGCTTCTGGCCTAGCACAAGGAAAAACCCTAAAGCCCTAACAATATTAGACGCCGGCCAATAGAACTGCGTAAATTTTCTTTTCAATCGAGGGGGTATCGTCCGTATAATCCCGAAGCTACCGCTGTGACCTATTGACGCCTACTGAAGGCAAGGCCTGTGAAAAACAAAAAAAAAAAAATAATATCATACACACACTGTAAATTGTACTAACTTGCGCTAAAACGTAATGAAATTTATTAAAAAGAAATCCACAATGATTGGTTGATTGAGCCAATTTTTCAAATAAAAAAAAAAACCCTCGAACCTTTTATTTTTAAATTTTTGTTTTTTTTGTGTTGACGTTTCTCGTTAGCACAGGGCAAAGGCACACTGGCTGTAATTTTATCTCTTGGTATCCTTTTACAAACCTTGAAATTGGTGTCTTCATTTAAACCACTGCTATTATTGATTTCACTATTATGTAGCCTAGCCAGTCCTTTTTTTTTTTCCTTGTTTTTCTCAAGGGACTTTACACCAACTGAAAAATTTATATAAACTTCCTTCCCCCCGAAAATTTTTTCTTTCTTCTTCTCTTTTTTTTTTTTCTCTTTTTTTCTTTACACTCTTTTTTGAGATTCTATAACATAAAACCTCAAGAAAAATGTCTTCTGACAAGAGCGTATGTATTTTTTAACTAGATTTATTCACCAATCTGATCAACAACGCAATTTCTAACATTTCTTATCTCAGAGTTTCTTAGTTGATTTCCTTATGGGTGGTGTTTCCGCCGCAGTCTCCAAGACTGCTGCCGCCCCCATTGAGCGTGTCAAGCTTCTTATCCAAAACCAGGACGAGATGATCAAGCAGGGTCGTCTTGCTAGAAAGTACGACGGTATCGTCGAGTGCTTCAAGCGTACCTCCGCTGAGGAGGGTGTTATCTCTTTCTGGAGAGGTAACACTGCTAACGTTATCCGTTACTTCCCCACTCAGGCCCTTAACTTTGCCTTCAAGGACAAGTTCAAGGCTCTTTTTGGTTTCAAGAAGGCTGACGGTTACTGGCCTTGGTTCGCTGGTAACCTTGCTTCCGGTGGTCTTGCTGGTGGTACCTCCCTTTTCTTTGTCTACTCTCTTGATTACGCCCGTACTCGTCTTGCTAACGATGCTAAGGCTGCTAAGGGTGGTGGTGACAGACAGTTCAACGGTCTTATCGATGTTTACAGAAAGACTCTTGCTTCTGATGGTATTGCTGGTCTCTACCGTGGTTTCGGTCCTTCCGTTGTTGGTATTGTTGTCTACCGTGGTCTTTACTTCGGTCTTTACGACTCTCTTAAGCCTGTTGTTCTTGTTGGTCCTCTTGAGGGCTCCTTCCTTGCCGCTTTCTTGCTTGGTTGGACCGTCACCACTGGTGCCTCCACTGCTTCTTACCCTCTCGACACTGTCCGTCGTCGTATGATGATGACTTCCGGCCAGGCCGTCAAGTACAAGTCTTCTTTCGATGCTTTCAAGCAGATTGTTGCTGCTGAGGGTGTCAAGTCTCTCTTCAAGGGTTGCGGTGCCAACATTCTCCGTGGTGTTGCCGGTGCTGGTGTCATTTCTATGTACGATCAGCTCCAGCTGATCCTTTTCGGCAAGAAGTTCAAATAAACGATTTAATCGTTAGCATATAATTTTTCTATATCTACTGAAAATCTAGAACTATTCCTCATACTTTGTAACATATCAGCACTTATCAATAATGTTTCTGCTTCTCATTTTATCTGTTTGATGGATATGTCGTATCAACCAGTTCCTATCTTTGTGATTCGACTACTTTTGTGGATTGTCTTTAATGGTTTGCTGTTTTTTTTGGCCTTCCTCATCACCATCACTCCTATTCAGAGATTGAGCATGGCTCTCTCGA
>JAKUCA010000678.1:0-10783 GCA_030567025.1 Geotrichum europaeum | reverse complement strand
GTTTCTTTTTATTTCTTTTAGTTTAAACGTCCCTCGTTACTCCTACCCAAGAGACTCAGTAGATAATTTCTAAACATCCGAGGAAAAAAAAACTCAAAAATTGCTAGAAATATGCTTACTTGGAATCACTTCAGATTCAGGACACGACCGACGGATGATTGATTGATGGAGCTAGGAATATTCTATTGAAAGAGTCTAATCTTTAGGGATTAGACGTTGAGTCTTTACTCCTGGATTCCTTTAAAAAGGAATCTTGCAGAACTTTGATTAGGAAGGAATTGCCCAGAATAGTCCAAGTTTAAATAAAGTGTCCAAAAAAAAAAGACCATCTTCGTCATCTCTCGATTTTCAGGATCGTCTCATTTGCTTCTTTGCTGACCATCTTCAGTCTACCCCCTCCTCTCTTTTTATTCTTCCCTAGAACTCTTGCAGTTGCACGTATCTACATTGGACACCGCCATTTCCACAAACTTTGATCATTTCGACTAGCACTGTAGGCGCATTAAAACTCGTCTGCGACAATCAGGGGAAGCCATAAACCGTCTTGCAATTCTCGCTACCTGACCAGCCTACTACCAGCTACTATCGCCAGGCCCTGAGGTCACAACCACTCAGTCTCGCCCATACGTCTCTCTTTTAATCGCATAGAATTCCTTATTTTCCTCATGAGCAGCAATGCCAAAACTGCAAAAGTACGTTCCACCCTTTTGATCACGACTACACACTTTCTGTACTAATCCTCTATTTTTCTTCCAGGTGCTGCTACTCGGCGATGCCTCAGTCGGGAAAACCTCGCTGCGCAGTCAGTTCATCCACCAGATCTTTTCAAGCGCGTACCGCGCAACTGTCGGCGGTGACTTTCTCACAAGCAAGGTTGTAACGACCAACGGAGCCAGCACCGTGTCGCTGCAGATCTGGGACACCGCGGGACAGGAGCGGTTCAACTCTATCGGACTCTCATTCTACCGTGGCACTGACGTCGCGGTGCTCGTGTACGACATCACAAACGCAGCTTCCTTTTCTCATCTTGCCAAATGGCTGACAGACTTCCGCGAGAACGCCCAGGTGCGGCGGCCAACAATCTTGCTGGTCGGCAATAAGGTTGATAAGGAAGAGTACCGAGCAGTTTCGACGCGGCAGGCGCTCGAGTTTGCAACCAACAACTGGGGCAGCCAAAGCGAGATAGTAGCGCTGGGGGGCACGGCGACGCGCGTGGAGGACACATGCTTCGAGGTAAGTGCAAAGGAGAACATTGCCGTGAGCGCCATCTTTAAAAAGATTGCGGACATTGTTGTGTACCAGGCAGAGAACACCCGTGAGCTGCTCGACTTTGACATTGACGGGCGTGTAGACATTGAGCAGCCCGCGGCGGGCGCATCGTCGCGCTGCTGTTAGGCGGTCGAACGTGGCTTTTAGAGCTTTATGCATTGTTTACTCGTGTTTAAATTTTTTTTTTTCTTCTTCTTCTTTCTTATATTTAGCTGTTTAATTTGATGATCTTCTTACGAATTCAGATGGAGGAAGACCTTTGTGAAATTCGCAGACATTTCACAAAATCGATTACGCACGATGGTGGCCGGCTAGACATTGGACTTTGCGCAGATTACAAAGACTGGTAAAGCCTACGCCGCTCTGTTTGGTTGAGTAAAAGCACATTTGACATTGATATGCGTAGTATCTGATTATACGGGCCATTAAGATATTGACCGCCGTTTCCATCATGGCCAATGTTTCTCGTTTGGTGCTTTTAGACTTTTTTTTTTTTTTTTCAACAGAGTGGAAAGCCTAACGGCGCAGTCATTGGCGCGGGCGGATACAAAGATTACCAAGAATATCAAGAGAAGTTGAAATCTCTGAGCTGGATGCGATTGATACCCTTTAGAGTCCCAGCTTTGAATCCTCGAATCAAACACCGGTTCTTTATTGTTATTGTCACTGTGCCTGTCTCTGCTGCCTCGCGGTATCTCATTGGTCAGCCCCAGAATACCGTCAGCGGCACTACAGCTTGAACAAGAATTGATAATCCACTTCATGTGTTTGAAAATTATTGTAACTAGGCTTCAAGTTCCATTTCATCACAAGTATTCCGAACTGCTCATTGAGGCTATCGGTTTCCGGTCACCCTTTTATTTTATTTTTTTTTTGCAGTTGTTTTGTACTCTAGAAACTTCCGCCTTGCGCTGAAAAATTTCACTGACAAATCCAAACTTTGCCCGCAGGTTTTAAATCCGCGTTTGAAATTTATAAAATACTTCACGGTCTTAAAAATTTCTCTTCCTTTTCTTTCCCTCTCTTTAACAATTCGTTCTTTAATTTTGCACTATCCCCCGCCATGTATAGACTTGCTCTTAACAAGACTGCTGCGCGCTCTAGCGTCAGATATGCCACCTTTGCGCGTGCCTCCGCCCGTATCGTCTCTACCAGACCTGCCGCCAGATCGTACTCCAGTGGTCACTCGTCTAAGCAAGAGGAGTCTTCTTCGTCGCCCTTCCAAATTATTACCTACATTGCGCCCACCGTTCTTGCGCTAGCAGCCTACTACGGTCTTGTCGAGATCCCCAACAACCGTACCAAGGCTGCTAAGCAGGCCGCTAAGCAGCAGCAGGAAGAGACTGCCCCCGCCGCTGAAGAGTCTGTTAGCGAACCGGAACCTTCCCAGAGCGAGCGTGAGGCCCTGCCTCAGACTCCTGTCGAGGCCACTTCTGAGCCTGAAACCCCTGCTACTGCCACTACTGAGTTTGAGACCGTCAGCGAGGATCCTCTGCCCGAGGCCGCCAAGGAGTCTATTGATCTGCTCTCTGCGGATCTCGAGGAGGCCATCAAGGAGGGTGCTATTCCCGAGAACGCGCCCGTTGAGGATGCTGCTGCTGTCGAGGCTACTGATGCCGCTCAGGCCGGTGCTTTCAACCCCGATACTGGTGAGATTAACTGGGATTGCCCATGCCTCGGTGGTATGGCTAACGGCCCCTGTGGTGAAGAGTTCAAGACTGCCTTTTCCTGCTTTGTCTACTCTGAGGCCGAGCCCAAGGGCGTTGACTGTATTGAGAAGTTCTCTGCCATGCAGGACTGCTTTAGAAGACACCCCGATGTTTACGCTGAGGAGTTGACTGATGCTCAACCTTTTGCTGATGAGAACAACCAGGGAATTGTCGCTTCTGAGGAGGCTGCTGTTGTTGCCGAGTCCTCTGAGCCCGCTTCTGCGCCTTCCGAGGTCGCTGAGACTGCTGGTCAGCCCGAGCCCGAGCCCACCACCACCGAGACTGCCAAGGAGGACAATTAATGGTCAAAATACTTTTGCCTTTGTAAATATATAGTAAATAATAATCTGTTTTTTGTGTGCTTTAACCACGATTGTTGACATATCTTGTTGGCTCAACAAGATAAACCTTGAGCGTTGCCACTTGAGTCGTTGTGAATGGTTGAGATCACGTGAAATTTTGCTTTAAGACATTCCCGATACCTTTTTATTCTTCAAGAGAACCCACCAAGGCTCTCTAGTTTTATCAATTCTATCAACAAAAGCCCATATACGCTCACTACGCAGGTTATGTCGTCGAACAATCAAGAGAAATATAAATACAAGATTGAGATTCAGCAAATGATGTTTGTCAACGGCGAGACATGCGATCCGCCGGTCGAGACTACGTCGCTGATTGAAGATATTGTGCGATCTCAGGTCGTCGAGATGGTAAGTGTAGACCCTAGGCTTTTTTTTTTTTTTTTTTACGTCTTCTTATTCTGACGTTGATTTTTTTTTCATTTGGCAGCTGTTTCAAGCGTCATCTCTGGCGTTTAAACGTGGAGCGCGCTCAATTGCGAGTGAGGACCTCATCTTTCTAATCCGGCATGACCAAGCCAAGGTGAGTCGGTTAACGACCTACTTGTCCTGGAAGGATCTACGAAAAAATGCAAAGGACCAAGAAGGCGGTGGTGTTGAGGGGGCAGACTTGCTTGAAGATGCGGGAATGCTAAACACTGCGGGGGGCGCCGGCGGCCCCGGCGGCGCTGACAAAAAGGCTGCAGCTGTAGCTAAGACGCATAAGATCCGGTTGCCATGGGAACTGGCATTCATGTTTCGCGAACAGCCACTGGAGGATCGTGATGGTGATGATCCCGGTCCCGAGGAGGACCGTGAGCTCGAGATCATGGCGAACAAAGCCACGATCCAAAGATTGAAGACGGCTGATGAACGAACGCGGCACATGACACGCGAGGAGTACGTACATTGGAGTGAATGTAGACAGGCATCTTTCACATTCCGTAAAGCTAGACGTTTCCGCGAATGGGCTGGTATTTCATATCTCACTGACTCAAAGCCCCACGACGACATTATTGACATTCTTGGATTTCTTACTTTTGAAATTGTTGCAACGCTGACCGAAGAGGGGCTCAAAATTAAGGAACAAGAGGAAGAGCTTGAAATGCGCAGCTTAAAGAATAGTGGCGGTGGGGATAGCAGCGCTGGTGGCAGTGGCAAAAAGCGCAAGCGTGAACACCACCTATTTGATGGGCCCGACGAAGACCAAAAGCCGATTTTGGCGCGGCACGTTGAGGAGGCATTTCGGCGCATGCAGACGCTGAAGCCACGGACCCGCGCGCTGCGGCGGTTTGGCGGCGGTCTTGTGTCAACTAAGACCCAGATTCTGTAGTCATGTCATTACTGGAATGTTTCATGGCCAAAAGAGACATTGGATCATCTAGAAAGGATGCCCAGTTTAATTCTTGAGTTCTGGGCTCGACTCTAAAATCTGGGGCGGGAAACCTATTTGTATTTATTAATTTCAGTTGAAACTTCTGTAGAGTTGCTACATTGTATTGATCAAAATGAAATTCCATAAATTTATGAAATCCATGAGAAGGTCTTGGTACTTTGGATTATATCTGTGTTGACGGGGAGAATAATCGGGCTGCAAGTCCATCGTGTTCTGTTTATGTTGTGGTGATTTCATATGTCTCCAATTTAGCTCTCTTTGTGACTGCGCGGAGAATGAGAACCCCCAGATTCAAAATCTCCTAACAAATTTATCTGGGACAACTTTTTAGAATGCACCTCAGCTTCACAAGTTTAGTCTCAGCCAGCAAGAAATAATTTAACGTAAATATTCAAGTTAATTAACCTCTCAAAGCACCGTTAGAACCAAAAACAAATATTCGGAGCAAGAGGCTGGAATCCTGTTGTTGCCTTCAGGGACCTAAACTCTTCATATTTAGATGCTAGGCAGAATGAAAATACTTTTAAGAAAAAAAAACAAAACAATCGAAACACTTGAAAACTAGGTTTACTTTTAATGTAAAACATTAAGCTAAAGATATGAGTGCTCTCAAAGATGTAAAGTGATACTATAGTACTCTGAGATTAACCCTGCTCAAATCTGAAACCACGAGCGTGAATATGTTATAAACCTCCATAACTGAAAATCAATTCATAGCCGTTAAACGCCTTAAATAAAGTATGACAGTTCAGAAATAAAGAAGATAGCTAAATTTATTGATGCTTATGTGATAGAAAACATTTGAATACAGACCATTTAAAAACTTGTTTTAGCCCGTCCGCCAGCATCAGGAGAATAGTGATGATAATACTCATACAAAACAACGTATAGACAATGAATAACTTAAATGTAAGATAAAATATCTAATTTAAGAAAAAGCCCTTTTGATAGAAAAATGAAGTAATTGACTAATGAATGCCAAATTTTGGATAATTTTTAGACTACAATTTCCCTGTCGATACAGGTAGAGCTGTATAAAACTTGGCATGTGGCGGTACGAGAGAGACGTTGAGCAACTTAGATCTCGCTCTGGTACGAGGCAAGGATGCTGGGAATAGGGAGAAAGTAGATGACTGTAGTAGTAGTAGTATCTAAGGTGTCCTATGTGTAATTATATACTGAGAAGACACCAGGCTAACCTGGGTCTGGGGCTACTTGTAGCGCGCCTGTACCCGTAGGCACGGATATTCAGGATGGCCGGAATTCTCCCATGAGCTGCAAGGACCCCTCGTGGAGGGAGCACGGTGATCTGGTCTCAAGCAAACCATGGAAACCTGAAGCGCATCTAGTGCCGTCGTCGTTGTTTTTTTGCGCAAGTGCTAAGTCAGTAAACCCTGAACCGGGCTGCAAATTTGCTCGCATGTTTCCTTGTTCTGGGATAGGATCCTCCCCAGCAGCGTAGTCAAGTAATTCCACCAAATCAGTGATTTCCTTCGAAAAAGTGACCTGGCGAGGATTTGAGCCTGGAATCTGTTGACTTTTTGTCCAAAGTTGCGTTCCCTTAACCTCTAGGCTACACAGCCGCAGAACTAAGTAGATGCCTTTAATATCCACATTAATCGGTATATAAAGCTAAGTAAGCGAGAATAAAAACAAATTACATACAATTTCCCTAAACCCTCTTCAGTGTCATATCAAGT
The DNA here is from genome assembly GCA_030567025.1 of Geotrichum europaeum. NCBI lineage: Eukaryota > Fungi > Ascomycota > Dipodascomycetes > Dipodascales > Dipodascaceae > Geotrichum > Geotrichum europaeum. The sequence continues at coordinate 4,371 of JAKUCA010000678.1, read as the reverse complement.
ATTTACGTATTTTCAAACCATCATTTTAATGTTACTGAGTGATAGCTTTGATGCCATAAAATTTTTTTTTCTTATTTTTTGTTTTTAGAAATTTTGAAATGCCGTTTAGTTCAGATTACTATCAGTTATAACCAGGGTCCTCATATCCTGATTAATTTTCCCCAGAGCAGTTTTTGATCATACCCCGTAGCTAATCTATAGACTTTTGATGTTTCCTTTGGATCAAATAGTTGAACTAATATTTTTATGCAAAAGAAAAAGCAGAGATATACCTCATCAAACTGCAGACAGTCTTAAACCAAACTCAAGTACAAAAACATGAACGCATCTGGAAAAGCGGGACTGCAAATACCAGTACCTACATGTTATAGTGACGGCAGTGGTAATAGATGTAATATGCGTCGATCAGGTTAATGGATAGAAAACTGATATAAGGTCACTCGTGGAAAGACGTTAAAATTATTGATACTCAGAAGTTTTTACTCAAGTTTCAGGTTCCAGAATTCTTTCTAGCAAACTCTGGGGCCCTTTGTTTTTTATGATCTCCCCCACAAGAACGACCACGGGCCACAGCACGCGCCCGCCCTGCAAATCGCGATGCAGTCAACGTCTTCATCTATTTAGTATTGAATCTTACTTGAGCGTTGAAGCTCCATTTCATTTAAACTCGGCCCTGACTGCTGGCTCTCTTTTCATGTACCCTTTGGTTCGAAGATTGCATCTTATATGTCGACCCGATCATCGTTGTGCGCGCTGAGGGCCACATAAGATAGCAGCCCCCTATTTTATAACCGTCTGACATCTCAACTGCGTGTAGTCTATCGCTATTTACTTAAAGATTGCTCGTATTATCTACTAATTTTTGGTTAAATTAAATTTCAATTTATTTCAAAAAATGAAATATGCACTTGCCTGGAATTGGAAATCAGGGAGTCTGAAAATATTGTCAGGGTAATTTCCGATCCCTAATTAAAATGGCAACCATATATTTTTTTGAAGACAATAGCTTAACAATCCGCGCGAGACATAAAATCCAATTTTCAAAATTCATAATCACCTTAGACATATCAAAAGTAAATTGAACGGAAATCAATACTTGGCGTAGAAACAGTGAATAGTTTTTACTTGACTGCAATTAAAAACAAATGTATGTAAATCTGTTTTTATTCTCAATTAAAAACAAAAATGCCAGGATTCAGGGGTGAAGATGACTGTATCCACCTACATGTAATTATATACTTGCAGTTGATACACCGGAGACCTGGAGGCCTAAAGAATCTGATGTAGGTACTGCAAGTTGGTTTATTGAGATTGCAGCAGGATGTACTTCCAGACCAACCAAATTTCAGCAGCCACTTCTCACTACTTTAATCATTCACTTGCTTTGAAAATATCTTGTAATCTTATAATGAATATAACATGTTCAAGGGCATAATTAATCTTGCAAAAAAATATTTTTTTTTACCAATAAGTATGACAAACACCAGAAAGGCTTCCTGAGGTTTTTCTGTGAGCCATTCTTTGGTATTGATCTACTATTGCTTGAATGAATAAATGGTTTATGTGTAAAAACACATTAATTGCTTTTAAGTTCTAAAACGCATAGAAAAAAAGTTTAGCTACTATTAATCAGACGTGTCTCTGAAAAATGTTTTGTATATATTGATACATAAATTTTAGGAAGCAAAACAAAGAAATTTAATGCTTTAATAGTAATAATATTTAATAATTTACCATTGCTTGCAGTACCTCAGTTATGGCAACATTAAAAGCGCATTGCTTGAAACCAATCACAAAGACTATTCCAGCAAAATCTTAACAGGAAAGAAGCAGCATTTCATCAAGAAAGTATTTCACCATTTTGCATTTTTTTTTTTTTTTGTTGAAAAAAAAGAAAAATTATAATGTCGGCTGTCAAGGAACTCAACTAACATTTGGGATGTGCTATCTTTTGTAAAGAGTGCCAAGCCTATCACGGTTGTCTCTCAGCTCACGGGAAAAGATGGAACTACTTCGGAGACTCTCCGAAAAGTTGCCAATTGTTTCTTCGAAAAGCTCTTTCTGCAGGCACCGGGCGATAGGTCAGTGAACCCTCATCCTATGCCTACGGAAGACGGTAGCTGGCCTAAGTTGAAGGTACGTGAAATCAAACACGCCTTGCACTAACAAGCCTCTTATAAAGCCCCTGGCCCAGATGGCATCAAGACGATTGCAATCAAAAAGGCGTGGAAAGACAGTGAGTTCAGAAGTATTGCCACAACGCTTTTCAGTGAGTGCATATGTATTGGATACCATCCCAAGGTTTTCCGAAAAGGCCAACCTGTGATATTGAAAAGTCCAATAAGCCTGAAAATCTTGCAAGATACTACTGACCAATTGCTTTACTCAACTTTTTGGGCAAGATACTCGAGAAGGTAGTTCAAAAGAGACTAGCATCGTTAGCGGCCGACACCATACCCAAACATCAGTTTGGTAGGCGTAATGGGTTTTCCACAGTTTATGCAATCGCAAAGCTGGTTAACTACGCTAAGAAAAATTTGGAATGGAACCGAGTGACATCTGTTCTCGCCATTGACATCAAGGGCGCTTTTTACAATGTGCACAAAGGCGTTCTCCTGAAGACTATGTCAAATATGAATCTCCCAGAAGCATCTATGAGCTGGGTGTACCATTTCCTCAGTAGAAAACGGACTAGCTTGATTATTGATGGTAAGAAAACGGATCCGAGGCAAGTAAATTTGGGCATCCCTCAAGGTTCGCCGATCTCTCCGCTCCTGTTTTTGATTTACACGACTTCGTTGTACAAAAGGATCAAAGAATTGGATGTACATGTTATTGGGTTTGTTGATGACATTACTATCTACACTGGCAGTAGAGATGTTAACAAAAACACTGAAAACATCAAAAACGTATTGCAAGTATGCCATGACTGGACTCAAAAATGCCACACTGAGTTCGACTACAGAGATAAGTTTGGATTTATGCACATCAACAAACCCGAGCGTGGTAGACCAAGCAAGAAGCGGAAAAAGAATTCAAGGAGGCTTATTTTGCCAGTTGTTGGGCTAAGTAGACGAAAAGCTCAGAAGAGCCTGCAACTGCTGGGAGTGACGATTGACTGCGAGCTTAAGTTTCTCGAGAACGAAACGTTGTCTTTAAAACCAAAAAAGCGGTTGGTATTATAGGAAAACTCAGGAATGTACAAGAGTATTTCTAGTCAAACAATCAGACAGCTTTATGTCTCGTGCGTGCGACCAGTACTTGAATACGCTAGTCCTGTCTGGTATCATAGTCTCACAAGTCAATGGAAAGAGAAAATGCAGAAGATTTAAAATACTGCTTTGCGCAAGATAATGGAAGCGTTTAAGTCGTCGCCAATCAAGGCCATGAAGCATGATTTTAATATCTTATCTCTAGAAGTTAGAATAGAGGAAATTCGCAGCAAATTTGATATCCGAGCCATAAGAGATGTGAACCCAAGAAATCCCATACGAAGACAGGCCAATAATGACCGCCCCGCGGAAACTAATCTTGAGCAGCTATTCATAAAAACAAAGCAAATGAAAGGTATAGATGACAATATCTATTGGAGCAAGTGACCACCTTGGAAGCGGCCCCAGTACAATCGCACTAAGAAAGCTTACGCCACAACCCGAAAGCTGAAAAGTGCAGTGTGGACTGAGTCAAAACAGAAATGGCAGAAAAATTATGATAAGCCGGGAGAACTCGTACAATACTACTCTTCTACTTAGAGGAAACTGTATGGTAAAGGGGATCCTAATCCACTGAAAGCCTTCATGGCGACCGCGCCTCGCCATATTCTGAGTAAGCTGTTTCAGCTTCGCACAGGACATGGCGCCCTTGAAAATTATTTCAAAAAGATGTTCATTGCAGAGAGAAGTCACTACTGTGAATGTGGTCAATTGGAAACAGTTGAACACATTTTAAGAGATTGTGCTCTACATACTACGAAGCGCAGCTGCCTGAAAAAGTTTTTTCCGGAGCTTAATCTCCAAGTTCTTCTTAATACCAAGAAGGGTTTTGGTGCGGTGTTCAAGTTATTAGGTTTCTTACCGCATCTTCTTTGCTGATGGTTCGCTTGATTAGAGCAGCTTGTTGAGGTTTTGCTGAGTATCAATTTCTGGTATTGAGCTAACAGGTGTTATATATCTTAGATTTTTCTCAACACATGGAGTTTTCAATGGAGAAATTGGTGCAATTGAATGTCGAAACTCTCTACACGCACTGAGAGCATTACTTGGTCAGTCTCATTGAGATAAATGTTAGAGCTATATGTTTTCTTTTTATATCCTTTTTTATTTTTATTTTTGTTATGTAACTTCTAGATATTAGGACAATAAACAGATTTTT
>JAKUCA010000677.1:0-10768 GCA_030567025.1 Geotrichum europaeum | reverse complement strand
TTGTAAAAAAAATATTGTATATTTATTACTCTTCACCAACCCTTAGCAGATATCTTGAAAATAACAAGGAGTCGGACTCTGTATTTCATGCTTGTAAATGATAAATCAAAAATGGCATAAATTATACTCAAGTTTGGATGGCTATACGAAAGCGAAAATCTTAAAGAAGGGCCAGTATCATTTTTTCTGCTGCTTTTGGTGCTGTAAATGCAATTTTCTCCGATCTATACATTTTTAAACATTGGCACTTGATCCCATAGACTTTTTTGGGTGATTAAACAATTTATTTTATTTGTAGGCCCTGAGTACTATCGAATCTTACACAACTTTGAAATTCAAATTAATAACAATAGTTGGATACAAAAATTTCAATTTTTTTTTTTTTTTACACGGTTTTTGTGAAATTTGAAACCGACAGATCTGGGTAACTGCAACTGCTAGTTGTGTAAAGCTTAAGCTTTCTTTTTATTTTATTATGAATGAGAAGAGAAAATTTAACATAAAATTTTTTTTGGTTATCCAATAATAAAACATAAACGTTCTAGGATCTACTGCTAGGTACAATTTGTTGTGAATTTCTTATTTATTGGTACCTAGATTTTTAAAAAAGTTTTTACGCACAAAAGAAGATCCGGCATTTTCATGCAATTACCCCTAAGCTCCTACATAAATTAGAGACTTGACAAACTCTAGCTAAGCTATATCTTGAATATCTTGATGAAAATATCTTTTGGGATAACTTATTTAACTATACTGAAAGTTTTAAGCACAAGTTTGAATTACCGAGAGGCCGCTTGTTGAATTAAAATGAACAGTTACTATTTTTTTTAAAAAAAAATTTAGGGTTTGTCGCTGGCATTATATTTTGATCTAACATTCTATTGGTTTGATTGATCTCAAACTCCAAGGTTTTGTTTTGTCCTCGGTGGCAATTTTTTTTTTTGAAAAATTATTTTCATGTTAGTTTTATTATGAAAAACGTTGCCAAAATTTTCTTTTTTTTTTTTTGCAGGTTCTCTTAATATCTCATTTTAATAAGTCATTTTTTTTTATTTATCGCTCTTCAGGATTATATCAAACAACGATCAAGCTTTTTTTTTTTTTTTTTTTTTTTACAAAGCGCAGGCTAAGATTCGATATCATTTTCGTTTAACTCACGAAGTTCATCGGTACCTTCCTGTTCCAAAAACCTTTTTTCTCTCTTTTTTTTGAAATAGTTGGGGGTTATTTCTCCATTTTTTTTTTTTTCATTTTAAATTTTAAATAAGACGATTTTGCCGCGTTTTGTTTTACCATAATATGTCACCTTTACTAAAATGTATGTATACACTGAAAAAAAACTTTTAGACATCATTTTTGCTGTCGTTGAAAGTATTTGAACTTACGTAGCACTCATATGCTTTTAATAACGTGTATAAGCGTAACATTTAGGTGGCAAAAATCATAGTAAGGCATAGAAAATTTGTTGTTGATACTTAGTTAAATACCAAATTGAGTTCATCCCGATAGTTTAGTGACCATCCATTTAACATACTATGCCATATATAGCTTTTCGGAGCGATGATGTTATTTTCACCGATTAAAAAGATATATCAATACACGGAATTCTATTATACTGAAACATAGTAATAAAAATCACGTTGCCTTTGAAAAACTAGGCGTCTCAGGAAGTAAGATTGCACTTTCATTATAAACAGAGCCTTTTGGAACTTAGTTACAACTCGAAATTTACAATTATTTGTAATAGTTAATCTTGTTTTATAAGATATTTACCTATGAGCACATGCATTAGGCAGGAATCGTGATGTCAAGTACACTTTTATGCCTGAATGTCATTTCAAGCTAATAAATAGATAGTAATTTTGCTCATTTTTTTACTATCCAAAAGTTACGTGGATAAGTTGAAATAATGAAAGAATATAAAAAAGATTTCTAGAAGTTATCTCGACAAGGCTTACAAAGTAGCGTTTAAAAAGTTTAATCAAGATTTTGGCATTTTATGACGGCAAATTATCCGTTAAGCCACCATTGCAATCTTTAATACAAATTCATTTAGTATATGAACAATCTTTTCACTTTAAAGTTCTATAATCATCATCGGCCAGACATTGATCTCCAGTTTTTCTTAGGTACTGAAACCATTAAAGTGATATCCAGAATCAGAAGCATCTTACTGCGCCTTCTATGCTAGTTATTAAAGAAACTTGTTGTGGTTTCACTTTCTGTCAATCTCTAAACTACAAGCTGTTAGATGTCTCAAAATTATTTGACCATATGAAATTATCCATGAAGAGTTTGGCGACATAAAATTTTGTAAGCCCCTATACGCGTTGAAAACTCTGCTTTGTCATTATTGCTAAAATAAGTTTTTTAAAGCTAAATGGTTTTATATATATTTGTTATTTTCATTTTGTTACTTGGTTAGGAGGTATTAAGTTAGAATTAATATTATCAGCTTATTTCACGAGTCCCTTGATGACTGCAGTTTACGAAAATACCAGGTTTATTTATTTTTGAGTCTATTAGTAGCGCCCGTAGTGGCGGAAGTTGGGAAAGGTGGAATTCTGATATGAGCCGCAAGGTTTCTTTTGGAAGGTGTTTTGTAGGTTTTTCGCAAAATATTGGATATGAAAGTTAAAAAAAAAATTAATTATAATCATAATTATAATCATAACAATAATGATAAAAAAAATGAAAATATTCATAAGCAGCTTTTTACTAATGCTTTTTTATGCTTTTTTATGCTTTTTTGGTTTTTTCTGAAACAATTGCTACTATGTATACGTATGGTCAAAGTATTTGTTTCTCAGCTTAATCGTTTTTAATAATGTGTTTGATTGGTTTTGATACTCTTCAGGATCACTACATTAACCTTCTTTCTCGTACAATATATACAAGTAAGTAGGTATCACATAGTTATGCACTTTAAAAACATTGAGACTTCTTATCAAATCAGTCATAGTATTAAGATGTATCTAAAGTTTGTGCAAATCCTGGGGTGTTAATATACACAATCGAGATTACCAATAGCGCTAGTCAGTGTACTTTGATAACTTGTCTGCCATTACAAACGTGAAATATGATAGGCTAGAAATTAGTTTATAGTTCATTAATTTTTACTGCTTTGTGAATATATATATGTTCCTTTAGCAGTTGTTTAGGTTTGGGCAAAAGAATAGTGATTAACAAAACTATAATTAATGTTAATTTCCTGAAATTGAGTGAGATTTGAATCTGGTTTCTTCGGGACAAACCGTGGATGTTTTTCAACAAATAAAAACTAACACAGTCACGAAAATTAATTACTTTTTATTGCCCAATTTGTCATTTCTTTTAAAACTGCCAAAACATTTCTAGTTGATTTCTTGTAAAGGTTTATTGGTTGGCAATTACCATCAACTCAGATTATAAAGGAGCCCAAATCTAATAGCATGTGGAAGTAACTGGTTGGAACTCGGAGCTTTCCTTCTAGCAACATCCATAGTGCAAGCAGCTGACCTGAGTTTGGTCATGTGAACTACTAACCACAAACTTTTACATTCGAGTACAATTTAGGCTAAGTCTATCTTCATGCACAAGATACATGCATACTGTTTGTTAATCACGCTAGTACTTAACCATATACATACTTAACCATATACTGTGATTGAATACATTCTACTGTCGTGGTTGTAGCTTCATGTACATGCATTTAATTTCAACAATTTGCATACAATTGCAAGCTGATAAACTCTGGAAGGCTCTAGAGCTTTAGCCTCATACTAGTTCAGATGCAGTAAACTTCACACTTTAAACTACTTCCGGGTACTTTAGTTTGAGAACCCTCGGTTAATTGAAACTTAATAAGTTTAATAACATTAATTTTTTTGTTTTTACAATAGCATAAAATTGTTTAGCTGTGCGTTAAGCTAGACTTTGTAACCAAAAAAAAAAAAAAAAAAAAACGATAAGAGAGCTCAGAGTATTTCGATCCAAACTCGTAGTTTTTATTGGTTTCAGCAATACAGATCTACAAAAATATTTGATTAAAGCGTCATCTTTTTTTTTTTTGAACGTTGTGATTTGATAATAATAATATCAAATACCATATACGTTCATTTTATTTCCACTGGTCTTTAGATGTACTAAAACAATACTCATGTTTTTGGTAAGTGAGTTCAAGGGCAAGTTTTTTTTTTTTTTTTTTTCTATGTGAAAGCTAGCAACCATCTACTCGAGAGTTTTGAACTCTGTCATAATAGTCCAAAGGCTGGCGCCTAATCCAATCTTTTTTCAGTATAAAGGCTTTGCGGCTCCTGAAGAGCTTCAGTTTTCCTTAATTTTTCGTATCTAGAAGCGATACAAATAGCCTCAGAGTTGAACTAGCAGTAACATTTGAAATAATAACATGGTAAATTATTCAATCGTACCAAATTTTCTGGAGTTTATAAAAAACTATTTCAATAGATATAGATAGAAAATCTGTTTGTTATCCTAATATCTAGAAGTTAGATAACAAAAATAAAAATAATAAAAGGATATTAAAAAAAGACATATAGCTCTAACATTTATCTTAATGAGACTGACAAGATAACGCTCTCAGCGCGTGTAGGGGTTTTCGACATTCGATGGCGCCGAATTCTCCATGGGAAGTTCCATGTGTTGATGGAAATTTGAGATACATAACGCCCGATGGCTCAATACCAGAGATTGACAAACAGCAAAACCTCAACAAGCCGCTCTAATCAAGCCAACCATAAGCAAAGAAAATGCGGTAACGACTCTAAGAACTTGACCACCGCACCAAAACCCTTCTTGGTATCAAGAAGGACTTGGAGATCAAGCTCCGGGGAAACTTTTCTCAAGCAGCTGCGCTCCGTAGGATGTAGAGCACAATCTCTTAAAATGTGTTTAACTGTTTTCAGTTGCAACTAGTTTAGTATGTTAATCAAATTTATTTAAATCTATTTGAGTTGGTTCAAGCATTCCGGCGCTCAACTTCCCTGTTTTCAAGTGCCGTGAGCATTATACAGATTTATAACGTCAAAAATGATAACTTGCAGTCGTACGTAGCTTGAACCTACAGAACAATCCGTATCTAGTAATTTTAAATTTTTTTTAGCGTTATGGAGGTTTTTAGTTATTTTAAAGACTTTGATCATCCGAATTGCCGAAGGACAAAACTTTTTTTTTTATGTTATAAGTGTACCTATTTGGGATAGCCATCGGAGTGTATCATAGTATGAAGTTGACGATGTGCCTTTTGGGAATATGAAAAGACTTCGGACTTCATCAACCTGAAAATTTTATGCGTATGCCTGCATAATACACATATTTACATTTTTTTTTCAGACATGTGCATATTTGTGTTTGCAGTCAACAATCTTGACTTAGAAATTTTAGAGATTTTCAAGTTTTCAACCAAATTATGCATTTTCTATCTACTAACCAATGAGCAGCGGCACCAGCGATATCCTCAATCTGGATTAGGTTTAACAAGGTTGAAGTGTTTAAGGTTAGCGTTTTACGTGAGGTACAGAAAACAAGGGTATACACATAGGTACACCGGTTATTGCGTGCCTTAACTTCACGATATAAAAAAAAAAAAATTGATTTTTAACTCCTACACATACTATAACCAAAACAGCCCCTAATGACTTTTGAGCTTGATCAAGACAGGTTTGAAGAACTAAATATCGTAAAAGGTCAGTGGGCAATAAGTAGCCAAACCTGAAAATTTTGATTAAAAAACTAACCTAATGCCAGGCTCATTTGGCATTCAAACACCTGTGTATGCAGGTTATGATCTTGTATTCTATCACCTCAACCTTCGTATTTAACTGTTGATTATGGCTAACTTGATTAATTTTTTCCAAACTTAAAACATAAATGGTAAAACTTAGCACGAAGAACTACATAAACTTGGTTATGCAACATTATAGCATTTCAGTTGACAAAACACCCTTTGCAAACCACTAAATGTGTATCAACAGATTTTATAAAAAGCAGATGAACTGCCTGTGCAGTGCAGTCATTTTGCCGTTAAAATTTTGCTTAACTCTCTACTTTGACCAGCTAGTGAGAAAAATTGTATTTTTTTTTTTCTCATCCGAGCCGTATGCTGCATCAGACTAGCCCGGATTTAAGTCTAAAACGCTCAAGTCTAAAACGCTAGTTTGGACGTACAAGTTTTGATTTTAAACTTGTGGATATCATATAATGCTTTTATAGTTGAATAGTTCTAGTCTATGGTTTTTTAACGCCGTTATTCATTGTTGCCAAAAGGTCCAGATTTTTAAGTAATATTGCCTTTATTGTTATTGTTATTGTTATTTTAAGTATACAAATATTTTGCAGCGTCCAATAAATTTAAAAGTAAAGTGCCCTTTTCTCAGTAACGCAAAATTGAAATTATAATTTTGAGTGATGGTCTTTAGGAGGAAAGCAATAAATTGGATAAGCCATGTTGCCTCTAACACCAAAGGTATTTTTTTGAATCAAAACCTTCTACTAAATCAAGCTCTTTAGTTGATATTAAGATCTCCAGTGCATTTTTAAACTTATTTGTCACTGATGCCGTAAAAATTCTTTTATAACCCATTACTAGCTGCTGTTAGACGAATTGGGGGAAATTTTAATTGATTAATAAATTGGTTTTTTGATTAAGAGCATAAATTAACTATAGCAGTAAATGACTCTGAGGAGAAGATGCAAAATATTTCTAGTAATAGATTAATCCATTGGTATGAAAAAGTACATTAATCCAGTTTTTATTTTTCACTTTTACTTATTAACTTTATCTATTGTCACATTGATCTATTTCCATAATTGATAGATTGTACCAGAAACTTGATAGTTTATAAGCAAAAGAAATAAAAATAAAAAAGAAAATACTGGCTTTCAGATGAAACCAAATGACTTTAAAAAATATCTGGAATTTTTTGAAGGTACGATTAAATATGTTCTGCATTTAAGTCGGCTTAACTACCTTTTTTAAAAAAGCATTTGCAATTGTTCACTTAAACAAGTTTTGAGTTAAATGTAAGTCTAAACTTCAAGAATTTACTTGTAAGTGACCAAAAGTATATTCCGCATTGGCTGTGCTGAAATATGGGTCGGCAATTTTAAAGATTATACTGGAAGCTCATCCCGAAACTTGAATCAAACATCTGAATTTGGTTTTCAAAGAATAAGGTGACGAGTTCTTAATTTCACAAAATTCTACAAGTTGCAAATCAGTGTACGATCTCAAGGTCTGCACCTTCAAAAACCAGCCTGTATATTTTTTTTCGACACGAGATTTTGCTATTTTGCTGACTCTAAAGATCTGATCACAAACATAGAGTGATAATTAGATTTTGTTCTTTATTGAAACTCAACTATTGAATACGAATCGTTTACAATAGAAAAAAAAAGCAAAGTTATTAATTTTTTTTTATTTATTGACCAGAGAGTAAAGTATTCGCAGTTCTCGGTTACAAAAAAAATTTTTTTTGACTATCCGGAGCCATTATTTCATCTTGGAACGTTACTGGTTATCAAAATATCCCCTATTTAGACAGAGTGGTAATGTATTGTAGCAGGTCAGTAATTAATCTTTGGCATTGCTATTAATAACTTGTCACGAGCTAAGTACTTCTCTCGTCTTTGAATTTTCTTGATCTAGACACGATAAATTCCCAAAGCTTTTGTAACTTTGCCACAGTTTTCAACTGAGGAGATCTCACTATTTTAGCAGCATGATGGCCGGGATGGGTTTCCGGGTTATTAAAAACGCTGAAGAGTGAAGTTCCACCTTTCATGATCTAGTAGATTCTATCAGCTCTCAGGCCGAGATTCCGAAAATGGGTGTCAATTGTATCAAAAGCTCCAGTTATTCTAAGATAGGATAGCACAAGCTAGAAGGAGTTGAAAAAAAAAAAAAAGTCACCTACCTTTGACTGTACGGGCCGTGGCACTTACGGTTGCACAACTACTGGTGGCGTAACCACTAACCACGATAGGCCATCACCTTAAAGATCCCAGATTTTGGTCTCACTGGGACCATTAGTCAGCCTTAATAGTATTGTGAATTAAGTCATAGAACTTAAAGTTGAAATCAGGTGTCCGCTGCTCCTTTTCCTGCACGAAAATGAACAGGAAAGGTGAAAAAGAAATTAAAAATAAAATTAAAAATTAAAAATAGGGTGATTTAACAACACCTGGCTTCGTTCTGGCAATTTCTAATCTCACAAACCAACTGGTCATTATTTTCATGCCCGTAAGATCCGATCAACTTTATGACATATTAGGTAAATCGATTTTTTTTATTTTTTTTCAAAAAAAAACAACCTTTTGGAGGACGTGATCTGATCACGGGCACTATGTACTTTAGTTACTGCTAGTACGTCATCGTGATTGAATCTCTTTCTGTTCGGGTCCAACTCTTTTATCCGTAAAATCTCTCAAATGCTTTTATTCACGGAATAAATAAATTTAAATTATAGTTTTTAAGAAGATCCAAACGTTTACTATGTTATATAAACTATTTAATGTTTGGCAATAAAGTTGATGGCATAAAAAGCCCTGTTTTGAATAAGTCTTATGGGGTGTTCATAAATTATGATTGTTAATCACACTAAAATATAATAGACTGAATCACTTCATGATTTATAAACAAAAAGTTTGTCTATTCACATAATGAATCAGCAACTTGAAATCAATCGATGTTCAGAGGCAATCTTCTATAAGCTATGTCAAGTTTTCGTCACAAAGTCGCAAATTACACGTTCCATGAGAATTAATAACCCCAAATATTCTACGTGTTATCGGTATTTGAAGAGACCAATTTTGTGTTTTCAATTTTGTAAGTTATGTATTTACTAAGTGTGAAACTTGTAAAATGTTTAATAAGACTCTATCCTGCAGGCCAGTTATTATATATATATATCTAAAAACAGAAAACAAAAACGGGAGAAGAAAAAAAAATAGGGGTAGATATTTGATAGAATTTGTAACGAGGGACGTTCATATTTGATGAAATAGAATATAAAGGAGGAAGATGATTGGATATTAATATATATTAAGAAGAATGAAGACTACCAAGGACAACTTGCATACAATATCAAATATCATAGCTTAGTCGTAGACTTCAGTCTAGATGGGGGGTTTTAATCATACTCTTAACGGTTGATGATAGAAGGATCCCGGGAAGTACTTTTTTATTCATATTCAAATAGTTCGCACAACTCGCTCAAAGGGCTAGGCAAATTAGCGGAGACAGGTTAGGGTTTTTGTCGCTAAGAGAGAACAATACCAAACTATTGGTTCACAATTGTTCGGACTTGGAGAGAACCTTGGCCGAGGCAACTCTCAAATAGAAAATAAGAAATAGAATTCTAGACTTATGGAGTATTGCTAAGTCTTATCTCAAGAAATTAGGTAATATAAGTTATCGTGCTTAGTATGAATGAATGATTGATGCGTACTCTAATAGTTTTATGAGAGATCATCAGCTTAACATCGCATGCTGTGACAATAGTCTTGAAGGCTTGAAAAAAAAAAACACTGGCCATAAAAAACTAATATAAAATAGAATCCATAATTATAATTAGAACCAGCGGTAGCTGGGCTCGTCAGACTAGCTCCGTTACAGAATTAGTGTGGATAGGTGATCACTTATATAAATTAGCGTTTGGAAGTGAAATTTAACCAGATTTAGTCAAATGGTCAGGTTGAAGTTACACTGCTGTTTGGGTGTTTATTTTCTTTTCTACTTTTCAAGTATTATTAAGCAATACCTTGTTTTAGACTCTCATCAGCATTCCAAGAAATGGGTATTAAATTTTTGAATAAAGTTAAGTGTCAAGTCTTAAGGGTCAGTGAAAAGTCGAATGAGCTGGGGTGTTTTTTTTCTCAGCATGTACATATATTACCCAATGGAAAATTATGTGTTATTAAACACTAAACGTTTTAATGTACGTTAACAGCGCTACTCCGTCAGTCTTATAATAAATTTCATTGAGATCAAAGGGTTAAATTTTATACTAACTTAACTATTACGCTTCCGATGATGCTCAATATTTTCATTTGGTAGTTGAAATTTAAAATTTTATATTTGATATTTATTATTTAGTACTTGTACCTTGTTAACTACTAAGTTCTGGGGCTGAGTAGCCTAGTGGTTAAGGAACGAGACTTTGGACAAAAAAGTCAACAGGTTTCCAGGTTCGAATCCCCGCCAGGTCTCTTTTTCTGAGAAAATCGCTGATTTGGTGGAATCACTTAACTACACTTCTGGGAAGGATCCTGTACCAGAACAGGGAAGCATGCGAGCAATTGGCAGCCCGGGTCAGGTTTACTTGGCTTAGCACTTGCGTAAAACGATGACCGCACTAGATGCGCTTCAGATTTCCCTGGTTTGCTTGAGACCAGCTCACCGAGCTTCCTCCACGAGGGAGCTTTGCGGCTTATGGGAGAATTCCGGTTTTCCCGAATTTCCACGCCTACGGGTACAGGCGCGCTACAAATAGCCCCAGACCCAGGTAAGCCTGGTGTCTTCTCAGTATAATTACACATAGTACACCTAAATAAATAGATACTACTACTACTACTACTACTACTGCTACTACTACTACTACCACTACTACTACTACTACTACTACTTGTTAACTACTATATATATTCTATATATACTACTTACTATTCCCTACTTAGTACTTGTCATTTTTGTACTACTTACTATTTACTATTTTACTATTTACTATTTACTATTTACTATTTACTATTTACTATTTACTATTTACTATTT